>VXBP01006168.1:505062-533053 GCA_013400115.1 Rhinopomastus cyanomelas | reverse complement strand
TCGAGAGGCCATTTGCCCCGAACTCCTCCCTCCTCACTATTAAAAATTGAGGTGAAGTAGGTATTCAGGACCTCAGCCTTTTCCTCATCATTAGTTACAGTGTTCCCCTCCTGGTCCTGTAAGGAGTGGAGGCTCTTTTTACCCATCTTTTTAGTATTGATAAATTTATAAAATTTTTAAGTCAAAACAATTTGTCCGATCTAATAGACAGTATGGGGGGCTTGTGTGAAAAAAGAAATTGAATAGAAGAGGTGAGAGGGCAGAGGAAGAAGGTGGACAGACTGTGAACTGCAGCACAGAAGTTACAGGATCCTCTGAAACCGGCACTGCTTTTGAGAAAATGCACTACACTGTAATATTGCTGGAGAACTCTGAGACATACCCTACCTGAGCTTGATCTAGAAAGAAGTCTTGTTATGGAAGGGCTATGCCTTCCTCTGTAAAACACACACTAAGTGTGTTGCTCTCAAATTGTAGTATTTGCTTCTCAGCCAGATATAAAGACTTTTTTTTTTATACTACACTCCTGCCTGGAGATATTTCTCTCCTCACCTCACGCTTTCTTTTTAATGTAAACATTACTTGAAATTATTGCAGTACAGATGAACAACTATTAACTAAAAGTGAGGAAGATGTATTGCATCAGACAGCACTGCTGAAACAGATCAAATAGCAGGAAGGATAGGGAGCACAATGTGCTGCAATTAGCTGCTTAATACCTCATAGCTCACAGCCCTATATGTTCCATTCTCCTTCTGGCAGGTTTGCACCTCACCATGATTTGGTTGCTTGCCTGTACGTCAGCTATCCTATAACATGAGATCATGATTTGTCACAAGTCATCAGATAAAACAGAGTCTTACAACGGAGGCTGCAGAGAAACACATCCTGGCTGATACTGGCAGGCTTTTTTTACCCTTGTGCTAACTCTTATACCTTGCGTTAGGAACCTTCAGCAGTGCATCCCACGATTTCGTATCCTGGGGTTTCTCTGCAGCACTACCCACCCTGTGCTGCAAAAAGCCAAGACAGATTTGCTTTGAGCTCAAGTGACAGATGCTCCTAGTCCAAATGCATGGGGCTTCAGAGTTGTAGCCCTACTGCTGCTATGAATTTGCAAATAGCTCTGAGGCCAGGTAATGAGAACTCGCATAGCACGGGCTGGTGAGATTTCTTCCCATTTTGTTTCTGCAAAACTACTCTAAGATCTATCAAGAGGTTTTAAAGCCGCTCCAGTGCCTGCAAATATTCAGGAGTGCTGGCACATTTCTCTTGGCCAAAGGCAGAAAGTACCTCACAGTGGTACCAACTCCATGAGGTCTATGCATAGAGCCTCAGAAACTATCATCAATCTCCATTTACACAGTACATGCAGGACAAGACAAAAATCCCCACATTAGGTATTTATTAATCAACCAAACAGAAACTTGGATGATGCAAGATTTCCGATTACATCTCATGTACAGAAACAACCAGCTGCATGGAAAAAAAAAATCAATTTCCGAGATTAATAAAATGATCAATTCAGGTCATTAGCAGCAGTTGCTTCTTCAAGACAGATACTAGGTGCTGAACTGAGACCAAGCTCATTAGCCAAATGGTTGCCTATCAACCATGAAATGGCAATAGCCTATTGTTGATTCAGTTCAGATCTGGGGCTAATGATTTGGGGGTAGAGTTATCAATCTCATCATGAATTCATTGAGGCATTCTTTGATGGTCATGTGTTGGGGGGAGGAACCCCTATCTCTGTAATAAAAACGCCAACATTTTCTACAGCTGATTTGTTACCTGCCCCTATTACCCTGACTAGTGCCTAGTGCCAGGAAGTCAGGACCTGTTTCCAGCCTGTGTGCTCTCATACTTACTGCAGTTACAACTCTGAAGCTTCTTTTCCAAGTGTAAGAAAATGTCTGCACATATGTGAGGCAAAGAGTTATTAATTCTTCACAGCTTCAGCTTCGCTATTTTAAAGCTCACACCAGCATCAAGCTTGGGCATGCTGATGGCAAATGAGAGCTATATTTCTAATTATCTTCTTCCTTACCAAAATAAATAAAATGTGTAGATTCAGGGCCATGTATGCACAAAAAAGATACTGCTATTAAGAGACAGGAAGGCTGTGCTAGAACACCCCTAGGCAAGTGAAACAATTCCTTTCTCATCCCCCTCTCCTCCTTCCAAAGACCTTCCCATTTATAGCCTGTCACTTACAGACACACTTCCAGCATTTAAAAATATTTCCCATGTTTGCAGAACCATTTTCCAGAACAAAACGTTATCATTCATCAGGAGCAGAGCTGTTTGCAGTGTGAACAATTCGCTTTGGTTAAGTACCATATGGCCGCCCGTAGGAAAATGCCAACATGTTTCAACTCTACAGCTGGGCCACGGTTCCTTTATTCATCGTGCAGATGGTTGTAATTGACACTACTACTAAAACAGGTCTTGAGCACTTCTGTAGGATCATTAGAGTAATTAGTTATTAAATACAGTTACCATTTTTAGAAAGAAGGTTTTAAGGCTTGGCATGTAAAATGCAATGTTTTGCTGTAACATAACAGACAGGGCTAAATGTTACGAGGAGGGCTATTTTATTTAGTACTTCGAGAGGCTATGGAAATTGCTAGAGCAAAGAGAAGCATGTGGAATTATTCC
Source organism: Rhinopomastus cyanomelas (assembly GCA_013400115.1). Taxonomy (NCBI): domain Eukaryota; kingdom Metazoa; phylum Chordata; class Aves; order Bucerotiformes; family Rhinopomastidae; genus Rhinopomastus; species Rhinopomastus cyanomelas. Next base: position 530,395 of record VXBP01006168.1, on the reverse strand, counting down.
TTAAGGAAATCAGTTGAAAACGGGAGTATTCTTACATATCTTCCTAGCACAGCTGTATACTACAGTTTCAGCAGAAAACAAATTGAAAATTCCAGGAGAGAAGTAAAACTTCACCTCTCACAAAATTTCGAGGCCAAATCCAACCTTAAGTGTGGGAAGTTAATACTGTTGTTATGTACAAAAAAATATGAGTATTGATTATATATTCTTGACACTTTGATGCGTGTATTTTCAGGATTAAAATCTGAACACATGGTCTATTTTAGTGGAGCTATAGGGTCAGATTAACTCATAACATAGCAGTGGTCCTGCTCAGGTAATATCTTGTAGGGTTGCAACCTGGGCTGTGTAGCAAGACAAGGCTGGCCAAAGCACCTTTTACTCATAGATCAACAAAGACATTTTCTCGCAATAAAAACAAGGCTTCCCTTTAAATAAAATTGTGAAATGCCATCATTAGAGCCACAAAGTCAAATCTGAAATGCAGAACTCCAGTGAGGAGATATTCAGCCATAAACAAGAAAATTATAAGTGGTTTCTGAGCACACGTCTTCAGACATTAGAGGAGTCAGAACAAGCATTCCAGGATAGCAAAACTATTACTGCAAATTACAGCCGCTTCTACTACAAGAAAACCTCACATTTTACATTACAAACCAACTATATGGTGTTCCAGACTATTTTTAACCTGCACTGCAGATGTAAATCTGGTAAGGATTATCACACATATTTTCTTTCACAGCTGATGAAATTAATCTAGAATTGAGGTACCTGACTGTAGTTTAAATGACAAAAATACCATCGACAAATCATGGTGCAAATCCATTCCAAACAGAACTGGATGAGAAAACTACTTCAAACCATGAGACAGAAGGGAGCATCTTTCCAAGAGCAGTTTTAAAGGATTTCACAAGGGAGCATAGCAAGTTTATGACATGGCCATTATCTCTTAGCTGGAACATGGAGACTTAGGACCTCTCTTTGGGTTGCATGTTCCCATGCATTTCACTTCTCAGGTTTGGTTAAAATATATGGCGCATGACTTTAATAATGAATGTCGGAAAGCCTTTATATAGCACAGCAGACATTAAAGCCATTTATAAAGAAAAATAGATGCCATTGAAGTGAAGTTATTTATCTCAGTTGACTGCTGTTGTGTGGTTTATAGCTGAATCAGTCTTTAAGACTTTTTTTTAGATGAGGTGTTGAGCAGAGATCCTGAATGCTATGGTCAGGCTGATGGCAATTATCCCAGCAGCAGCAGCAGCACTTGCCCCACTCTCCCAGCCAAATTCCACCTTCTGCCCAGCATCATTCCTCATAGAGTTTCAGTTAAAGCTGCTGTTTCTGCAGTGGCTGCCCTACTGCCACACAAAGTGGCTGGGTGCTGCTCCTCAATGCAAGCTCCATGTCTGCTGTGCTATGTGCTGCTGAGCCAAATGATGGCCACTTATTTCATTTACACAATTTGTGCAAATTTTTCATACATGTTCACTTACTAAAAATTGCTAATTTTTGTGTCTTTGCTTTTAAATGTAGATTTGTAGCTTTGCATATTAAACTTTGTTAGCAAGTCTCAGTTCCCCAAGCAGAAAATTATGGCAGGATTTTTAGCATAAACACATTTCTCACATGCAGGAGATTAATTGCCTAATCTAAGATGTATCAGTTGGGGTATTCTGCTATTTACTTGGAAGTTATTATGTGTTTCTCAAAGTTTCTAACAACTTTCTATCACATAGATCTCAGGAGTTTATATGGTTATGATAATCAATATTAAACAGAGCTATCATGGCAGGAGAATTCTAATATTCAAGCCACCCTTTCTTCTTTTGGCAGAGGCTAGGGAAATCAATACTCCATCGCTAAGAAGGAGTTATCATAAATTACCAACTGAGCATTAGATTTCAATGCAGTGTTGCATTTATGAGGTTGAATAAAAACCTCCAGTAGCAGGAAAAGCATAGAAAATTAGTAAAGCCAGTACTACTGTCTCTGTTTAAAAACAGAGAACTAATAGGAAAAAAAAACTATTGACCAAAGAAAACCTGCAAATGCACAGAAAACTTACCTTATAAGAACTTTAAAAATGCAATGTATCTTATCAAGAAAGAGGTTAACAGGGGAGTTGATCGCTCCCTCTAAAAACAGGTCTTTAATGTATTGGAAGAAGATTCAATGGGAAGACAAAGCTACAGTTCAAACCAAGACTGAAATGGTTAACACATATTAAACACCAGTTGGTTTCATGTGGTAATTAATCAGAGTGAGAAAAAGTCATTACGATGGTGTGGATTTTTGATCACTCAGAATTTGTAAACCAGACAAGTTAATGTCCTAAAAGATCTGCTATAGCTCAGACAGAAATTAAGGGTTTGAGGCAGAGATTACCAGGAAAGTACATTAGACTTTCTAATCGTTAGGAAGTTGATTAGGTTTGTGCTTTGGGATTTGGATCAGCCCCTCAAAAATAGATTGTGAAGCATTTTGTTGTTATTGGGGTTTGGGGGTTGGTTTTTCTTTTTGGTCTTTATTATTCCTATTGGGAAGTTAATGCAGAAACTTGCTAATACGCTGCTTTCACACGCCATTTCCCATTTTCAGTCCGAGCTTTACTCATGATACATGATTATACTCATTTGGTAACTAACACAAACTTAATTCACATGGTGCAAATACAGCTGAGATGGAGACGAAGCAAGCCAGGTTGTACACTGCAATTTGAACGGTTTATTATAGGATGGAGAACCAGCGGCAGTGACTAGACATCGCAACCTGACAGCTCTTTCCAGACTGGCATTCTCAGGTATTATAGCCTGAAAATTTCATGGAGAATTTCAATATCTCTTCGCTCCCTTAAATTTATGTCTGCTCTACTCGTCACAAAGCAGCAAGGCATTTTCACCTCTGCATCTGCAGGTTGTTGAGGTATAATTGACCATTAATCTACCTGCAGGACAGCACTTAGACCATGGAGGAGGAGATTAGAAGAGGGAGGAAAAAAGATCATGCCTTGAGCAAGCAAGTTAGGATAGGAAATAATAGGGAAGGAGCCAAAATTTAGATTGTTGTTACTCAAAGATCCAAGCTTAGCATTCTGACACTATTACATTTCAAAATTGAGGTCTAATTGGCTCCCAGATAATGAAACTTCTTATTGATTGATGAAGTGAACAGGGCTTGAAATCAGCAGGAAATGAAAGAGTTAACACAAAAAAAGCCCACTTAAAAAAATAAATAGTACCATTATGGCCTCTTCATAATGTCAGAAGGAAGTTGTTAAGCTGTCATTCTACAGATGTTCATCCACACATATACAAGAACACAAACAGATCTCTGGGGATCCCTAGCTTCATGTGTGGCATACATAAACGTTAAAATTCTTCCATCATCATACATTTCCCCTTCCTCCTGTTGTGATAACAACGTGGAGAAGAGAAGCAAGCCACTTCCAAACCAAAAAAAAAACCTTACCCAACCAAAAACCCAAAGAAAAGAATTAAACAAGCTCAGGAAACATGGACTAGCCTATGAAAAAGCCCTTCCATTCTGGAAATGCACAGATAAAAACTAGGCTGAACATACAGAGGAGAAAAAAAAAGTACTAGCTTTTACGTGGTACAGCAATTACTCTTAAATACTATGGGTTTGCAGATTCACATCTGTTCCGCTGCATTCTTCTTTGCCTTTAAAAGAAGAAAATAGCAACAATTTTACTAGAAAATTATCTTCTTTCTCTTCAATAAATGTCGATTTATTTTTTTTTAATTGCAGGTAAAAAGACAAAACTCATCCAATTAAGCAAAACACCTTAGAATTAACCTCCTATTTTAAACCAGTGCCAAACAGTAATAATCTTCTCTGCTCTAGTTTCTTCAAGACTTTACATGTCTTTGTCGCAATATTGCAAAGGCCGTTAGTGAAAGAATCATAGAATCACAGAATGGTAGGGGGTTGGAAGGTATCTCTAGAAATCATCTAGATCATCCAGCCCTCCTGCCAAAGCAGGTTCTCCTAGAGCAGATGACACATGAACACACCCAGGTGGGTTCTGAAAGTCTCCAGAGATGAAGAAAATGCTTCTCACAATACTTAAAACACAAGTGGTAGAATTAAGGAGAATTTTTCATTGGGAAAAGTCTGGAAGCTGTTTTTGTAGTTTTTAATGTAGGAGGACAGTTGTAAATCACATTTCCAAAATTGGCCTCTTCATCAAGTTGTGTGGTTGCTCACAAAAGCAAACTGAAAGAAAAAGTAAGTCCTTGAATGACTTCAGCTACCCTGTTGTAAACAACCACTTCTAGATAGCAAAAGATGCTCTTGTCAGTGAAGCAAAGGCTGCAGCTGGGAAAAAAATCTCCCTTCAGGAAGATTCAAAGAGAAGTCTGTAACAACAGCTGACTAGAAAATTAGAAATGTATTTGGTAAAGAAAAATCTCTATGGCCTGGGATCAAAAAGCAGCTGAACCCCAAATCTGTTGGTTTCTTTGCTTCAGACATTCTACTGTAAGTCACATTGATCCAGCACAAATTTTGCACCATCTGTCCTCATGAGTTAAGGAACTTTAAATCCTGTACCAGGAATAATTTGGTTTAGAAACTAAACTGGTGTCTGACCAGAACAAAAACATCAAATATAAGGAAAAAAGCTTTTTTATGAGAAAACATTTTGGTTTGGCTTCGTTTTAGTAAAAACAGAGATACTTCCAGATAAACTCCACCCTTTCTGGTGCGGGCCCTTCCCAGTTTTCTGTTTTGAAAGCATCCCTGTTCTGTATAAAGGTGGGAGAATAGCCAGTGGCACTACCAGTCACCCTAATCCTGAGACAGTGAAGTATCTTATTCATTCTGACTCTATAAATGTGGAACAGCTTTACCAACAGAGATTGACAGAGGCTGTCTGGTGCTCACAGTACTCTGTTTATAAGTGTGAGATCTACTTTCACATCCCATCACAGACCCACATGGATTAACCACCTCCATCTGGTTATTTGGGTTTTTTTATGAATGACACTGGAACTGCCTTTTTGTCACAGATTTTTTTTCTCAGCCCAGTGATATTGACAATATCCACACAAATTTCTAGAGGTTCAAGGTCAAAGAAGGAGACACCTGCTTGCTCTGTAGTACAAAAGTAAAATTTGTAACCTCCCTGCTTGCAGCATACTCTCACAGTAGGTGGAAAAGCTGAACATCCAAGCAACTCAAAATCTCTAAGAAAAGCTAAAAAAGCCTAAACAAACTCTCATGTGGGGCTGGCGATGTTGTCCGTGTTTTTGTCAGAGTAACAATCTTGTAGACTGAAATGCTTGGTGTCATGGAAGGACTGGGTGAATTTTACTTGGCAAGAGGCTGGAATACCAAAGAACAAATACTTTCAGAGTGGCTCATAAGGCTGAGCTAGGCTTGAGCACAATTAAGGCTTGTTTTCATGTCTTGTGATAGAAGATATACTGGTCTACATCAAACCTCCCAAATTTTTCAAAAGGGAAAAAACCCTGAAGAAGGAGATGAGAAACTGCAGCCCCTCTTCAATACTGCCTAAAGCTACTTGGAAGTTACAATCGTAACTAATCAATGACTGCAAACAACTTTCTCCTTAAGAATGAGAAGCTCAGAAGAGCTAAAAATAGTGCGCAGATATTTTAAATCTGAGTTTTTACTTTTAAAGGCTATTATGGCAAGTCAGCACCATATAGACTTCAGACAGTCTAGCAACTTGATGAGTCTTGTAACAAATGACCAAGTCTACTGTTCACTAGAAATTAAATCTTCCCCATAATGTTTGGCTTCTCTTGAAGCAGTGAAGACTGAAAACAAAAACAAATTTTAAAAAAGGCAGAGCAAAAAAATATCAGGGAAACATGAGTAAGACAGAAAGTAGTGGATGGTTCGCTGTTTTTAATTCACAGCAAAGTATTTATAGATGCTAAGGGTCACTGGTAGTCTCGCTAGTAAACAACAGGAGCTGGCTAAGATTGTACCTCTAGAATTTCATTCATTTTACTGCTGACAAATAAACTCAGTGAATCAATGCCAGTGTAATATAGTGTCTACACAGAAACATTACCAAAGAAGCCAGTCTGAAAAAAACCCCCAGCTCTCAGAAAATAGAAAATGCCATTAAGAGCAGATCTGATCCCACGCATGTCAGCTGGATTTAACTCTCTATATTGAAAGCCATTCTGGTAGCCAGTTTTCTGCAGCTGTTTTGTTGGTTTTTCTTAAGGCAGTCACAAAAATAAATGTTTCTGCATGCATATTCTGCACAAGAATTAAACCACCAACATCGCTGATCATTCCCTCCCTGCTTACTCACTGGTATCTCCTATAACCTGCTCTCATGACCTCACCATCTCGCTCGTACCCAAATTAGCAGCAGAATGTTACCTGATAGGGAATCTCATATTTCATTATTTAACAGGTTTGAGTTCATTATCCACAGCAGCCACTTGCAGTACAGCACCAACAGCAGTCATACAGTCCATTCTGGAAGCACTCAGCCTCTCAACAGTGAAAAAAATACTCCGAAATGTACATCTGAAGCACAAATACGTGAGTAAACAAGTAAGGAGACAGGTTGTTGCCATCACTGCCGCACGCATAACTAAAGCACGTGAAGACAGTGGCACAATAAATATGAGATGTCTTACTCTGATGCTGATGCTCATGGGACTTTCTAAAAATGACCTGCAGCTTAGAGCACTTTTTTTCAGATGCAGAAAAACATCCCAACCATCAGAGGGTCCCTCTCCAATGTCATTTTCTTGGTAGAGATGGGGTTTTTTGTAGGTAGGGGTGTGTGTATATGACATAAAGCTACAAAAAAATAAAACAGTTACATATACAGCTTGAATCAGTTATTAAAAAACAGAAATCTCCTTTATGTGATTGTATCACCTCATCTCTGAGAAGCAGCGGTGTGAGTATGACCACCACTTAGATTCTTACTGAGCTCGGGGAAATCTGATCCAGCAATTTGGCATCGCCTGAACCCATCACAGGAAGCTTCCCTCTGGAAGTAGCTTCCCTGCATCAAATCACAGTGCTTCACGGCAGGACAGCTTCTATCTGTAATACACGAGCAAATGGATGCTTTTCTTTCACAGGAAAAAGAAAGGTGTCTCTGTGTATCTGAATAAAGGTCATATTACAGATACGATTTGCAGTCTTCAAGTTGTGAAGTCTCGCAGAGCACTGAAAAGGTTCCTTGGGATGTCCAGACCAACCCATCCTGTGTTCATCCCATTCCACAAGTTTAAGGCTGCCACATACCTGGCTTGGCAGAAGACAAATGACTGTCAGAAACCCTGGTACCAGGGAAACCTCCTGGGAAAGTGGCACAGCAGCACGATGCCACATGTGTGCCAGCAGCTCAGACTTCTTTTAGAGACAATAGCTCTAGCCTTTCTGTTTGGTAACTCTGGGAAGGAGCTGCCAGGTTCCCTGTGCTATGTACAGCAACCCTCCCCACACCACCAGAAAAATGACAGCAATGGGCCACTTCACCCCAAAGCAGCATCATCAGCTGCCCTGCAGCACCCACACCTCCTCTGCAGCATCAAGTTCACTGCATCATGCGACACTGTCCTCTCTGCTGAGAGCAAGAACCAGTCCAGCCTGCGCCAAACAAGCCCTGGGGCTTCTCTTCATTCCCACACAGCGAGCCCAGTAAAATCCAATGCTGGGCACAGGCACACAGCAGTGAGCTTAAGGGCTGTGCAGCTGCATCACAGCCATATGGCAACCAGTCCCCACTGCAGAACAGGCAGCAGGACCTGATGGCCACAGAGAGAATCAGCGTCACACTGCAGATTACTCCCTGGCTCTCAGGATTTTAGATGACTAGATCATGCTGTGCCTGGCATTACTAAGCTGCTCCTGTGAGGTCAGAGAGCAGATCAGCTTCTCAGCTATCCCAGTGGCAGGCAGTGGCCAGTACAGAGCAAACACCAGCTCTGTACCATACCCAGTATAGGGGCTTCCAAAGACATCATCTAAATTCAGACTAAGGGAAGAACTCTATAAACTACTCTTTAGTAGCCAGGAGTGAGAACTGAAATAGAGCCAGTGCTGAGCAATCATTACCTGGCCCAAACATTGCACCAGCTACTTTTTGAAAAGGTACACACAAAATACAGAAATTAACAGGAATTAACAGAAATTAACATTCTTTCTATCCTTCCTCCCTGTCTTCTGTATGACAAGCCCCAGTTCAGGGATCAGTGCTGCCCACACAGCAACTCTAAGTGCAGACTATGAGGCTGCTCACAGAAAATGTGGTAGAGACACATTTTTAACAGAATGCACTCTTAAATTTGTCCAAGACTGAGTACAAAACAGTGCACAGGACAGCTCACCACCCATCTAAGACATGTGTGTGTTGGCAGTGGATTGGGGACTGTTATGCAGGTAGCCAACCCCAATAGCATTTCTGTTTACCTGGAATCTGCTGCTTCTGGTGTAAAGCAGCGTTTTATAATTGTATTTCTGCTTATACCACATTTCCATTTGTGGAAAAATGCAGGTATTTTCTATTTTGCAATTTTATTATATTCACAATATTGCCACCACATGCACATGACTTATTTATTTGCTTATTTATTTACAAAGCATAGTGCTGGAAGCTTTGTGGTCTGTACGTTGCCTCTAGAGAAACACCCACAACAGCCCCCGGCACGTTCTTCCTGCCTAGGTTGAAAAGTTGATCCCTACTTTTCTTGACTTTTCTGCCACTTTACTGCTTCTGATCTTTTCCTTTTCCCTTGTCTTGCTTCCCCTTCTATGACTGCTTTTTAGCAGCTTCTCAAAGAGAGATGATGAGCGAGGAGGGTCTTCAGAGCCCAAATCCAGAGAAGCAAGAGATCAGGGGCAGATACCACAGCTGGAGTCTGGGTTCGATGCTCCAAACAGTGACATGTCTGCAGCCCCACAGACAGTGTACAGGATGGCTCATGTGTGTGCAGTTCTCTGACCACATGCACAGCAGTCAGGTGTATGCTTCAACTTACACTAAGGAGGAGTTGAGCTCAAGGACTCTCATCTTTTCATGTCCCACTGTGCCTAACCTCACTAAGGCGAGTGCCAACTTCTCATGTTTACAAGGGAAAAGAGACAACAGAAATACAAATGGCCACTTGTGGGATGCTTCAAAGCTACCAGACTCTGCTTTTATATGGAAAATACAGAAGACAGGTTGCAAGAGGACAGTAAGTGGAAGGTAGAAAAACCAGGAGCAGGAAAATAAGAAAAACAGTTGGGAGATGGTGAGAGAGAGCAGAGCATGAACTACAGCTGGGTGAAATGCTCTCTGAACCTGTCAGCACAGTAGGCAGCACTGCAAAGTTGACAGAAGGTACTGGAGACGGCTCAAAGTGCAGGACTGCATGTGATGAGAAGCAAATTTGTCATTAAAAGTAGCTACTAAGAATGTGAAAAGCAGGGAACCAGTGGGGGATCTGCAGTGTGTCTCACAGCTTCACAGCACCAGGTTAGTAGGAGAGCAAAAGCAGAAAATCCCCATTAACTTACCCTTCACAAGTACTGTGATGTCAAGCAAAAAGGAGAAACATAACTGCAATTTTTAAGTCACTGAATATGCAGGAAAATCTAAATGCATAATAAAACAGTGATCAGAGGAGAGATCAGAAAAGAAAGTGCTAAAACCCCAGGCCCAAGGAGGGTCATGTTCAAAGAAGAGAAAACTCATTCAGGTTTGAAGGTCAGGTCAAGGCCAAAGAATAAAACCAAAGACAACAGGGAGGGAATGGCATGGCAAACATCAGCAGAAAGCTGATTGAAAGTGGTACCAATGGACAAAGTTACAAAAAAAAAAAAAAAAAGAGAGGGAAAAGGAACCAGGAGTGGTGCTGAGGAGAAAGAGAAATGGGACGCTGAAAGGATCCTGCAGTGGCAGGAGCTCCTGAACAGAGACAGAGAGAACTAGAGATACAGATGCTCAAACCTCAGCCTGTGCCACAGAAACATTTTGTTGTTCCATAAGAGAGAATTTCTTCTGGTACCTAACATTATCTCCCTCCCTTCTAAATACAGAAGTAGTTTTTAAATAGGACTTAAAGGTAGCAGTAGAAAGTGTTAACAATTATATAACCAAGTGGCCTTAAGCCAATGGAAAAACCATACACCGAAAAATGTGTGATTATCTGATATTTGATAAAGATATTAGAGGTTACCAAGTTTTTAAAATGACTTTATGTCATTAACTAATGATTCTTTCAGAATCAATGAAGAGTAGACACTAGCTGAGGGCATTAATTAGCACATCCGGCTTTGAAGTACAAAAAATTCCCGTGGTTCACCTTCCAGAGTTGGCCTGGGGTACCTACAGACTAACCTGCACCTAACTCCGGTGGTCATTGGCAAGTGCACAACAGAACTCAGCCAGACTCATTGGAAAGTGGCCAAGCAGCGAGCTGACTTTTCATTCTCATACCAGACTGGATTTCACAAAATGCCTGCATCATCCAAGAGCACTGCAGAGGAGACCAGAACCTAGAGCAAATGGCTATAGCCGCAATGCGAGCTTGCAGGGCTACAGGATCAAGAGGGAAAAGCATTCACCTTCCCTAGCTTCTGGGAAAATAAAAAAGCTAAATACTGCAAAGGAAAAGGAAGAACGAGGCTGTAGGTAGAAGAACAGGACAGAAAAATCTTGCCATAAAATTTTTTTCTGTTTCGTTAGTAAGATTCTTTTTTTTTTTTTAATTAATAATGGATGCAATTTAGAGGAAAAGGCTCTCAACCTGCCCCTGTGGACATGCCTCTTTAAGTACGGAGTGAACCCAAGCCCCTCCATGCATGTGCTTACCAAAACGTTTTGGAGGAGAAGCGCAAAGTGCTTTGCCTGGAGGGAGCAGGGCTACGGCTCCAAGTCAGAACTCCTGGCTCCAACATTGTGTTTCCTTGTCACACTGCTCCTGCTCTGCTAGCAGCTGAGTATAATGCACTAAAATCTTAATCTCTAAAGCACTGTGTGCCAGTGCTTCAGAGATCAGCATTTCAGGCGGTTTTCCTTTGCTGCTGCCATTGCACAGAGGAGAGTGGCACAGCAGGGACAGAGCAACACCAAATGCATAGATGGAGGGGGTGGGGGGCAAAGGCATGGCAATGCAATATAAAGGGGTGGGAGAAAGAAAAGAATGAAATAGCAGAAAATCGGACTATTGTGCATGAATAGGAAACTCAGGCCCTCTTCTTCCCAGCAGCTCTAACAGCAGGACGTCTCCAGCCACGATAATCTGCTGTTTTCTAAGGAAGGATTTGGGTGACCTGCAGATTTTTTTTCCTGTTTGTTTCACTGAAAAGTGAAAGGAAATCTCTCCTACAACCCCCTGTGCATCTGAGTATCTGTGAATATTTGAAGATGTCGTCTTCTTCTGCCTCTACCACATGCTTTAAAATTAAACCCAAAATGATACAGCAGAGGCTCAGAGAGCTGAAATCTGACCCAGTACTATCTGAGTGCAGGCTACACTGTCCCACCCCTAGACCCAGTCTGGCACAGCGCACACAGGGACACAAGGTCAACTGACCAAGCAGAGCACTTCCAAGTTCAAGGCACAATGGTCATAGTTAAAGGAAGAAAACCCAACTCCTCAGAAAAATAAGACAAGTGCTACAATCAAACACTAAAAAAAGTCAAGAGCACCAAAAATAACCAGGCAATAACTTTAATATCGCAGAGTTCACAGCACGTTAACTATTGATAACCACTTGTAGTAAAGACTCATTGCCATAAATCAGAAAAGCAGGGTAATTTCACAAAGTATTTTGGCCTGTCAACCTTGACAGCATCTTAATGCCTTTGCTAAACTGGTCAGGGCAATCTACATCACCAAAATCTAATTCATGGTACCTGTGTCAGTCTAAAGTACCATTACATGGGATTAGTGTTATACACTGATAATGCTCTTTGGAGTGAAAGCTGATTGAACTTCGACCCGTAAGAGTGTTTAGATAGTCTAGTGGTCTGCTAACCCACATGGGTTCACACACTGTTCTTCCCTTACAAACAGGCTGACAGCATCTTTGTCTTCTGAGCCTCTTCCACAAACCCCTTCTCATGCTCACTTATCTGTCACATAGGAAAGGAAATGCTCATCATCCTCACCCCAGAAGCCATTTATAGTCACTGATTTGGAAGTCACTGTATAAATTCTGTATCAGCTGATGTCCCTTCTGCGTATTGCCACAGCAGGGGAAGCTTCCATTACCTTATATATTTGGGTGTTCTGACAAATGTGCTCTCACAGATTTAGTGGCTGCGTTATTGTTCCAGCCTTCTGCAAGGGTTACTGTTCTCGGATCAGAGGACGAACGGATGCGAATCTCTGCCTCAGCAACCACAGCAGCTGCTTGCAAAGGTGGGCTTAAATTAAGGTATTGGCTACGCAGCTCTGGCACTGAGAGACCAGTATGTTAGCTGCTGCCCGAGCAGAAATTCTTAGAGAGAACCATGGTGAAAAAAACCTGAAAACCTTTGTGACAAAGTGCATCAAAATTCAGCTGCCAGGTGGGAAGGCAAGAGTTCCTACCACTTCTTGGCCTTTAGTGTCATCTTTGCATACCTGCATGTTGTCCCTTGGTTTTGAGCTGTTGCAACCATCTGTTGGGTCACCCCGCAAAGCTGTGAACTGAGGCAGGTAGAAAAAAGCCACCACTCCCCACCTCCTCCCTCTGTGAAGGATTATTTTTAGCCCAGACCACTTGATAATCTGTTTCATGGCATGTTCCTCAAACTACTGCATCAGCACAACTTAACACGCAGCCTGAAAAGGCTGCAGGGAGAACAGATAGACAGAAGAGAGTGAAGTCTTCAGCCCACCACTGCTGCCAAGGCTTTTGGACTTGCAATCATAGCTTGACTGGTTTGTCCACAAACTGCAAAATGACCCACCATCCAATAATCATCTAAGCAATACAAACCAGAACTGCCTAAATTCATCATGCTCTTCATTCTATGTTTTTGAGATCAAGACTACAACCAGTAGTGGAGACAGCAGCACAAACAGAGCTGACCTTATAGGGAAAGAATTGCCCAGCAGTCCAATACTGAAAGAGAAGGATTTACACTTGAAGGTGTTTCACACATGATATAAATGTCACTCTTTCCTTGCAGCAGCCCTCCCCATCTTCTTTCCAAAGCCACTGGAAAAAAAAACCCAAACCCACAAAAAAGTCTTAAGAAGAACAGAAGTTAAAAGTGGAACCAAACCAAACCAAAAGTAAATAAAAATGTTTTGCCTGACTCCCCTGGGCACAGAATGGCAGGTCTCGCAATAATGATAGTGAGGAATGAAATTTTAAAATGAATGCAAGTGGGAGAAACTGCAGAGAAAATTGAGACAGAGTTTTACTGTTATTTATCCCAGACAAAGCATACACACTCAGCTCTGAGCAATCCATGGCATGGGAACCGCACCAGGATGGAGCTCCGACACAACTAATCTTCCTCTTCTATTCCCTTCTGTGCTTTTGAGGAGGAAAGAGGAGAGAAAGCAATTTAGTATAGTGATGCAACTTGTTTACTTCCCTGTGCCTGCTCAGATCCTTTGGCTGAAATATACTTTGGGAAGTGCAAGAGGGAAGGAAAGATAGGGAAGAAAGGAGACAGGGAATTACAGGAGCAGAAAGAAAATTGCAAGACAGGCCTCCAAATTTTGCTGCTGCCCAGTGGCTCACGCAAGTGGCATCCACACAGCCAACAGCATGCCAGTAAAATTACATGGGTTACTCACGACTTACTGTGCTTGAACCGTTTAAGCTCTGGCTCATTTTAATGCAATGGTAACACTCACACAAGCGGCTGAGGTGGCAGATCTAACAGGGCACCATGTGCTTGTCCTGATTTACTGCCACAAAAAAAAGCCAGCCCACTTCACTGCCTGGGCCCTGGCTCCTGCCAGGATGGGATGTGCCCAACAACTTGGGTAATTCAGCTTAAAGTAGAGCTGTGCACTCAGGCATCCTCACCCTGTGCAGCTGAGGATACAGAGAGAGGCTTGGGGTTACTCTCCACTCCCAGCTCAGAGCCCTGAGACTACAAAGGGAAGAGGAGGATGGGAATGTTCATTTGTAAATATGATCTCATTTCTCCTGTCATTCTCTAAAGCCTTTTCCTTGTCCCTAATGAAACCTGAATGGTATTACAAAGGCAGAAATGGTCTCTTAGGTTAAGGAAACAACAAAACTTATAATCAACTGCTTTAGAAACACCCCTCCCCCCCATTAGAGCTCATAGACCAACATTTGCATGACAGATCCCTTTTAATTAGAAGCAAATAATTCTTAAAATACATTAACAACCCTCACCTACACACTCGGTGGCTTTTTGGAGTTTGCCTAGCACTTCAGAACGTGTTAAAATCACACATAAAAGTTATAGTAGCTAACGCTCAGGAAATAAGAGTCTCTTAAAGATTTAATTCAAGCACTAATGGATTTTCTCCCAAGTTAGAAAACACATATATTGCTGATTTACTGCAGGTGTGGTAACTGAGTTTGGACTTATACAGACCGGCTGCAAACAAATCAAGGGAAAGGCTTCATAAATCAGTTTAAGGCACTGTAGGTTTCATGGTGCTTGGATTGAGATAGGATTACCCCACACAAGCACACACACAAAAATGGGAGTTTATAATTGTCTCTGTCACAGCTCATAACTTTTAAAGGATAGAAATCAAAGCACCACCAGAGCAGTAGAATTTCATTCATTTAAATGGGATGGACATAAGACATCCCATAAAACTATTTATATCGTCCTCTCTTCATACAACCAAAGAATGAAGAATGCAATGGTTGTGACAAAGGTACTAACTAGTTGTATTATTAGCTAAACACTTTCCCTTGAAACTTCTCTGGGTACATCAAGACTTTTGACTTTTTCTTTGTTTTACTGAGACTCTTCTCTAGCAATTATTCCACCTTTTTAAATGAATCTTCCAACGCACAACTGTGCTTTGCAGGGTGTTTTTGAACAAGTTGCACTGGCTCGGAGTCAGACATTGCAAGACAAGAAGCCACAGTGACTTCATCCAAGAAATATGAGGTGGCAGAGATCCAGTGAGCCCAGCACTCAAGGTGAAAGAACAGCACTGAAAAAGATCCACAAATTAATTGTCAATTATGGAAAACTGCTGGAGTGAATACTAGATGCATGCATGGGATAATTTACCCAGGCACCTGCACGACTGAGCTGTGGATAGCGCTGAAGCAATCACTCTATTTTAAAAAAGAATGAGATATCATCAGAAAAAGGACAAAGAATGGGAGCGCATTTAAGTGTTTGCATGCACATAAATTCAGCAGAAAACCCACTCAGATGATTGCTCTCTGAGAGAAGGGGTTGGTCTGCGTACCTGAGTGAAGGAAGCTGCCTGTAAGGAGGGTGAGGAAGGGAAACAAATTGCTCGTACAGTTTTTCTACTGCGTGTAAGAAACCAAAAAGATGCTGCTGTACCCACACCTACTACATGGGTATCCTGTGACAGGAGGTAGAACGTACTAAGAACTCATTTCCTGTAGCATGTGGAAGGAAAGTCACCAAGCAGCAAGGACTTCCCCCTTCCCTGATACAGGTGGTTCTAACAAAGATCCTGGGAGCGCTCCACAGCTAGTTATCAGCAATTCCCTGGACACACTGCACAAACTTTGGATCCTTCCTGAACAAACATCAGTGTATGATTTCTTGGCTCATGAGACTCAAGAATGATACTGCTAATTCACTATTTTGTCTGTGATCTCCACATGCCTCCTTGGTCCTAGCTCCCATCAGCATGCCACAGGAGTGCAGGAAGTACTAGAGATTAGAGTCGGCACAGCAGTCGCTCCTCCTGGCTCTTTGAATAGAGGGAAAACAGCTTTTGCCCAATGCACGGGGAGTGATATCAACAAGTTAGCAAGCCAAGAACAGAAGGGATACATCAGAAAGGAAACAGGAACAAGGGCTTCCCCATACAAAGCAAACAGTCCTACTTTTTCAGAGCAAAATCTTTGCCTAAAAAGCTCTCACAAAGTACCTCATGGGAGGTTCAGACCATTTTCAAGTGCTGGAAGAAAAACAGTCCTGGGGTTAGAGTGGTAACCTGGATCTGGGGAGACCCACTTCAGTTCTTTGCTCTGCCAACCATTCTCGCATGACCTTAGGCAAAAACACTGAAGCTGTAGTTAGTGGATACCTTGGCTTCAAAAGCAAAGTCAGTCTAAGAAGTGCTTGCCTTCCTCTGCCTGCTATTTGCTACCTCCACATTTGCACTGCCTTGAGAGCCCACAGGCACTACCCTGTAAACTGGATTACTGAATAGAAAGATGTTAAAAGCAAGTGTTGTGTTGTATTTTGCAAGGAGGAGCATAATTTTGCATTGGACTGCTTAAAAGATTCAAAATCAATCAGCTACAGTAGCAAAACTCCGGAAGAGGGAAGGCTGGGCAAACATGCGGTGGCACAAGGGCTGCAATAAGCAACCACAGGATAGGCTGCAAAGCCAACGTACTGTCCAAGGTAGATGGAAGAACCTCCTTGGTTGTGCCAGATTCACTTGGACAGCATTACTCACTGCTCTTTGAGATGGCTGTGGCTGCCCTGCCCAGGCTGCCTCTCCAGCCCCTTTTGCAGGGCTGGCTTCATTGCTAGCAGGGGTGACCAGAGGAAACATATGTCAGCACCTCACCTGCTGCTGTTTGGAGAAACAGCCAGGAAATTGCTTAAGCCAGCACTGCCGCATAATGCAATGCACTGTTTAACCCCCTCCCCAAAGCCTGGGCTCCCAGGCATTATCTCCTAGCTGGAGATGGCAGCATCACTCGCACTCCTGGGCTTTTGCGTGGCTAAATAGCGTAAAGGTGCCAAGGCACCCCAGGTAAACAGGGTGAAAGCAGACAACAGACAGCAGTAGCCAGTCTCATTTTGGTAAGCTCCAACTTTAAAAGCTGACATGCCAAATCTCTACTTACCCTACATAATATGAACATTCTCCTACAAACCCTGGCTCCTGATTAACTCAGTAGATCACTTGCCAGGGCTATCTGAATGAGCCTGGGAGCCCAATTAGCAGCAGATGCAGCACTAGCACTCCTCACCTGCTGTGCTCACCAGTCTTCAGATCAGGAAGGGAAGGGAATATATCAAAGACTTGCAGAGGAAAGGAAGCTTAGAAAGGGCTCAGAAAGGATGAGGGAAATAGATGTCTGCAACTGTTCCTCAGGCAAGGAAGCAGAGCCCTATACAAATGGGAAAACATCTGGGCCTAGGGAAAACATGTCTATAGATCATGAAAAACATCCAAAGGGCTGCTCCTGCGCCCCAGAAGCACAGTGCAGGGTGTAACACAAATGCTGCCAAGGCTTGGCAGACCTCCTGGCCTTGACTCAACCCTGGGGAGCTCTGCCACATGCAGAGCTTCTCTCCACGTGCTTTGGTATATCAGCAAGGGCACCTCAGGCATCTCACCTTTTCCATGAGTTCTCCTTGATATGTCAGTGTTAGTGCCTTGAACTTATAATAAGGAAGAAGCCTCTCAAGCCTACAGCTGCAGTGCTTAATGTAACTTGGATAAAAGCCACTTAACTAAACTTTTCTGAACTCATAAGCACCACAGCTGCCTCTAAATCTTACCTCTGAACCTCTAGTCCGATGAACTGACTTTTCTTACCCACCAAACCATCTGTCAGCTTCCACACTTCAACTGCTCGCACTGGTTTTTAACAATGAAAAGACATCATGTGCCAGTTCAGACTTTTGGTCAGAGGAGTAGAAAACCTGCCTTTGGGAGGAGGTCCTAAAATAAGTGTTAGGAATGGATAGACACAAATGCCTGAAGCTTTGATATGTTAGAAAAAGTTAATTTAATATTCTATTTAATGGTATATTTTTCTATGAACGAGCAGAAAGCAGCTGCATACTCATTCCAAGAAGCCTCATGTCTCCAGCAGGCTGGGCAAGGAGAGCCTGGGCATGCCACGTTGCTGTTATTGGTAACTAGTACCCAATTAAGTAGTAACTGCTACATGTTCATCGTCTCTAAACTTTAGCTGTCCCAGCCGTAAAGGAACAGTGGATTGTTTTAGAATATTAAACATACACCTTTAAGATACAGTAGTCACCTATTTGCTGAACCTCACAATAGTCACTATGGCTGTAGAATCTAGATGTAGCAAAAATACTTTGAAAAAATAGTCTTATTCAAGATACAGTGAAAGACTATCTAGGATCCCATTTCTGCACATTTTTGCTGGTGTTTAGATATTAAAACAGAGGACTTCCAGTGACTTCTGACCAGTGACGAAGCGTTGCTCATGCATCACATACTGGCCTGACAGTGGGGAGGCACGACCTAGTCCGAGCCAACTGGATTGTACAACAAAGAAAAGCTTCCTGCAGTTTCTACAAAAACTCCTATCTTCAAAATATGTCACAAAAGGCCAACAGTTCCAAGCGATGCTCCTGACAGAAACACAATTAAATAGACGATTTTGTTTTCTATGGATGCATTCCCTTATCTTTGAAATAGGAACAATAATGCATTTGCAGAAACAGAAAATTCACATCTCTTTCACTGAGCTTCACAACTGTATTTGCTTTTCAGACACATACTCCTCTTCTATAGTCTGAAAAACTACTGCTATAGGTTGACCAGGAAAACTGTCAGTGGTGGCCATGCCATCACGATGAGGCACTTAACACCATGTCATGTCAGAAGCAGAGACATTGATGTGAAAGACCAGAAGCAAACAAACCACGGGAGAGATCTTTACCCAATACAACAAAGTCGTCTTTAAATTGACTTTTCTAATCTAGACTTTCGGAGCAGAATTTAAATTTAAATCACACAAAAGAATTCAAATTTAAATTGAAAAAGCGAAGTCAAAAATCTGTCCTTAAAATAAAGAGCTGAGGTAGCAGTCTCTCCTTCCAATCCGTAAAGGACAAATAATACAGCTGTGTTCAGCAGTTGCAGTTCCAGGTCTACCATGGAACCTGTGGTCAGTTCCTGGATATTACAGGAGCTTCCATACCTGTCAACTCTCATGAGGGCTCCTCCTCTTTCCCAAGAGCATGCTTTACTTTGGCTTTCAGCATTTATGTGCTTTCAGAGAACTGGGATAAATTCAGTAGCTAGTAGTATGGAGCAAGGGACAGAGAATGGACATTTGCAGGCGTCTCTGTACCACATCTGTAAGACAGCTGTTGCCTGCCCTTGCAGAGAACTATCTATATGATGTCTTCTGATCTTAGAATCACTACGGATTGGAAGGGACCTCGAAAGATCATCTAGTCCAATCCGCCTGCAATAGCAGGATCACCTAAACCAAGTCACACAGGAACACATCCAGGCGGGTCTTGAACATCTCCAGTGAGGGAGACTCCACAACCCCCCTGGGCAGCCTGTTCCAGTGCTCTGCCACACTCACCGTGAAGAACTTCCTTCTCAGGTTGATGTGGAACCTTCTATGTTCCAGCTTACAACCATTGCCCCTCGTCCTATCACTACATGACACCGAGAACAGCCCAGTTCCATCCTCCTGACACCCACCCCTCAAATATTTGTAGACATTAATGAGGTCACCCCTCAGTTTCCTCTTCTCCAAGCTAAAGAGACCCAGCTCCCTCAGCCTCTCCGCATAAGGGAGGTGGTCCACCTCCATCATCTTCGTTGCCCTATGCTGAACTCTCTCCAGAAGCTCCACATCCCTCTTGAACTGAGAAGCCCAGAACTGGACACAATACTCCAGGTGTGGTCTCACCAGGGCAGAGTAAAGTGGGACAGGAACCTCTCTTGATCTGTTAACCACCCCTCTTCTAATCCACCCCAGGATGCTGTTGGCCCTCTTGGCCACAAGAGCACATTGCTGGCTCATAGTCATCTTGCTGTCCACCAGGACCACCAAGTCCCTTTCCCCCACACTACACTCCAACAGGTCAGTCCCCACTTACACTTCCTAGCACACCTGTCATGCACCTGAGAAGTCTGCCACTTTTTAAATTCTATCCATCCAGTACTGTTTAATTTTTGTAGCATGACAGGATGCACAAGCATCTGTGAAGTGAATTGCCTCCAGCTGAGCTTACATCACCATTGTGCCATGCAACCATCCTGGAGCATTAGCTAGATCCAGACGAGAAGGGGCTGCAATTTCAAACGACGTAAGTAGGTTAGTCATCCTTGGTAAGAGTCCAAACCAAGCTGGCTCCTGCTACTCTTAGATGTCTTGGTACATTTCTCTTGACCCAGCATCATGTTCACATTTATTTGATAGAATTTGTCTTACTGTGAGTCACATGTGACTCTGAGGAAGAAATACCAGGAAAAAATCCTGTACAGACCTGACATTCAAATTGTGTCAAGCGTGCTCCTGCATACACATTCTATAAGACAGCGAACATTAAGTTCACTGGAACTAAGTTCCATAAAAATACCTCTTTTTAAGACAAGCAATCAGAACGGCCCAAAGCTTATAGTATGATGAAGCACTCTGGGTTAAAAGGAATTTGGGTCATGAAACTCTAAGGAGGAAAATTTTCTTTCACAAGGCCTACCCTCTGCTGCTTTTGATTCAAAAGCACAGAAGTGCTTTTGGTGTGCTCTCAAAATGGTCTTTTCATAACTGAACCTCCCCTTCCCTCCTCTGCTTTCGTAGAGGGTAAAGGTGTTGCCTTCCCAACTGTCCAGCATGCACCCACACCAAGGTTAGTTCCTACCTAGTCAAACACATGTACAAGCTCCCCAGTACAGATATACAGATAACGTTTTAACAGGTAACAGATGAAAACCACAGATCAAGACACTCTCTAGGTGGGTAACCTCATCACAGAGATTGTAACACACAAGCATTACTGATAACTAAACCATTTCTCTTTGGTGACAGCAGACAGCTCTCATTGAGTCAACATCTCAAATTTTCAAGGTTTCACTTCATTGAGCCTAAGACAGTATAAACATAGATGACTGAGGCAGCCAGCAGAAATGCCACAGCCACCCAACCTTGGCCAGTACAACCAGTACACAAAATCAGAATGGGGCAACATACATATTGAATGAAAGTCTATGCAGGGTGGTTTACGCTTGCCTTCCCTCTTGGGACCGCCAGGAGGATTAGGCTGCCGAGCACTCTGAAAGCATGAAGTGTTACATTATTTGACAAAATCAAAAGGTGTAGATAATATATGCATATTCTTCTACCCTCTGAGAAAAAGTTAGTGTATTAGAAACTATAAATAAATAATAGTATGAAGCCAAGAGCACCTGAAAATATACAGATGAAAATATCTGAGCTGAGACTTTACAGCTGCAACTTGGGATTTTATGCCTAATTTGGGGTTTTGTTCTTCATACAGGTGAAAAACCTCCAAAAAACACAAGGAATGGGCTCTAAAGAAGCCTGAGGTAACAGGAAAAAAAAAAAAAAATCTGTTAGATCCATTTGCACTTGGCTCATTATTTCTTGGTTTTTCTTAATCAGAGGGGAGCAAAAAAAAACCCCACCAAATTAATGTGCTGAAAGAAAATAGTCACTCCAGATAGTCATTGACACTTGTCAGACTGCAGTTTATAGCTCTCCTTCATGACCCCCAATACAGTCAGCACCCAGTGTTTGACTTTCAGTGAAACATTTCAAAATATCAAGCACATTAAAACAGTCTGCAGAGTGTCTTCATCACAGTCCCTAAATGTCCTCCAGTGTTATTCAAGGAACAAGAAAAATATTTGTTCCAAGATATGCAAAACAGTAGAAAACTTGATGTGATGCCACTTCAGATTAAAACCAAGCACTTTCATTTTATGCTTTATATGCTCTCCAGTCCTCTAAGTGTAATTATAGACGTCTGCCTCCTTACAAATCTCTCTGTACGATGGAAAAAGAATACAATTTTTAGTTGCACAAATTACAAGAGACTGTAATGCACAAAAGCAATAAACACAGGTTCTGCCAGCAATCAGATAACACTTATCGTAAACAATAGCTTTTGTGATTTATTTGAAACAGGTTCAGCTGCTACAACTTAAGATTTGGTTATTCTTGGCTTTGTGTTGGATTTCCAGCAGGTGGTGAGGACATGATAGAAGGGTTTAACCACAAGAGATTTCAAAAGGAGACTAGCATTGCATTGCATATCAAATATAGCAGAGATTTATTTCGCAAAATCTGTTTTCCACCTCCCAGGGGCCTCTGCTAGTTACTTCTGAAACATTTTTCTTCTTGGCTCTCAGCAATTTTAGCACCACATAGAGTCACACCAAAGTTGGCCCACCCACACTGAGGAGCGACTCCAAACCTCATCAGATCTGTATATTGGTGGACCTAGATTTCCTGCAGTAATGTTCAGAGGGGTGTGACTTCTTGTAGCTCTAGAAAGCAGGGAAGGAGCCCTCAGATGGAGCCAGGCACTTTGTCATCTAATGACTGAACATGAGGCAATGGGCATCAGCTGGAACATAAGAGGTTCTACATAAATATGAGAAGGAACTTCTTCATGGTGAGAGTGACAGAGCACTGAAACAGGCTGCCCTGTGTGATTTGATCTAGGTGATCCTGCTGTGGCACGGGGNGGGGGGGGGGGGGGGGAGTTGCACTAGATGATCTTTTGATGTCCCTTCCAATCTCTTAACGTTCTGTGATTTTGTGACATACCTTGAGTGAATATCACACCATGAAAACACCATACACTATAGTATAGCAATCCCAGCATGTGTTCAGTCATCTGCAGAAAGCATGAAGACTTAGAAAGAAGCGTATAGGCTGGCTGGCATACGATAGTCCCCTCCATGGATCCCATCACCTTGCTTCATGAACTTGGATTCTCCTACTCATATTCTCACTCACAGCATCCCTAAAATCAAAGCTTATCCATATGCAACACAGAAAACACTTTACAGGTCTCCAAATAAGTAATTGTCTTCTGTCCCACTTTACCAGTCTCAGGGGAGACCAGACCTTACAAGTCTGTTGATAGTTTCCATGAAGACAAGGAATGTTTTAACATTAACATCAGTAGCCACTGATAAAGCCACAAAAAAATACTGCAATCTAACATTCTCTCTCTCCCTCCAGGTATACATCACTTTGAGTTGCAAGACACTTAAAGTCTGTACTTTGTTTATTTTCCTAAAGCAGATTAGCAAGAAAATGGAAGGTTAACAGAACATTAAGGTTGAGAATTTAAATGAACTACTTAGGAAAAACAAGGCTGTAATTCTCATAACTGCTCTACGCCAACCATCTTGCACATTTTCAGAATACTGTGGTGTTGTAGAGGCTGAAAAATTTATGTTGCAGTATACCTGCAATATGACAGAGTTGCATTTATTGCAGGAACTGCTAATTTCCTAACTTGTACATTAAATTTCCAATATAGTTCAGTACTAACTCTTCTGTTGGTGGTGGGGGTTTTTAACACTCATTTCCCTTGCTTTAAAAAGAAATGAATGAAACAGTGTTTCGATACTGAAGTAAATGCAGATGACTTTTACCAATCCTACATACAATTTACTGACTAAATATATCAAGCCACCTCACATCTATACCTTTCGAATCAATTACTGAAACAACCAGATTCAGTGCGTGGAATCCATGTAATTGGAGCCTCACACATTAAAAGTTTGGAGAGTCCTTATGGATGTGTGACTAGAACTTCAACAACGTACAGAATTGCTTTAAACAGATCAAAAAGGCACAACATAGTTAAGGTACAGGGTGGGAAAAGGAGAGTTTGGAAGTCTTTAAAATCTCCTCCCAGCAAGAACTGGTTTATGTTGTGTAACCTCCCTTCCCACCCTTCCAAAAACTACACCTCTAACTATGACTAATACAGCTGCATTGGACAAAGGCTTTTTTGTAACGGAGTTAATATAATTCTGTGGGCCAAGAACATAGCAGCAGCCACTCCAGCCACAACAGCACCTACACCTGGTGACATTTGCAGCCACAGGTTTAACTTGAGATTTTTACCATCTCATTGTCCAGTTAAAAATACTACCTCTTCACCAGCTCAGTTAAGAGCTTTTCTTCAGGATGACATTGAACGCACTTATTGAGCAGAAACCCTAACCTTTGAGGATAAGAACAGAGAAAGCACCATGGTTCCCTGCCAAGGCTGCCTTTGGATTAGCACTCTTGCCAGTACAGTCCAAGTCAGCAGTCCTACACACAGTTCTTACTCATGTTTGCTTTAGGGAGAGAAAGACGCATTGAAAGATCCAGGACAAACACAAGACTTCTCAGTTGACATAACAAATCTTCAAAGATTTGTTCTTTCAGAACTGAAACTGATGAACAAATGTATTTTAAACTATTCTTCTGCCCCAAATCTGCAAACTGGTCTAAACAGCAACATCTCACCTCGTGCAAGACCACATCTTGGGAACAAATGACAAGACTATTTACTGTTCCAGCAGAGCAGATCCCAAATGCAATTTCACGTTGCCCCATTCATTCATTGTTCAGTCCATCTTCAACAGAGGCTGAACCTTTGAAATGACTGCTGTGCTTCATCCCAGCAAATACACTGCACTTTCCCAGACCAAAGTTTAAAAATCCCAAAATAGCTATAGCAAATGTGCTTGGTATGGATTCTGAGGAAGGGCAATCTGGGTCATCTTCTCTTCACAAAACTATGCTGAAGTCTGGCCAGACTCCAAGAATGCACATTTCTCTGCAGATGGTTAGAGCAATGCTTAAAAGTACAAACCATAAAAAGACTTCCACCTCTGATTATGTATACTATGATTTCTATGATTTTTATTGTATTAAGAGGATGGGCTTCTCCCCTTTGCCTCTTTTTATTTATTTTTATTTTAAAATCTATTTAAAAGGAAGCCTTCACATGCTTAGACATCCCTTCCACCATTTATTTAGCTTTAAGCTACCTCTGTCCAAAATTATTTTATCTGTTTCATATATTACAGTCCAGTACTCTACAAAGCAGGCTGAATTACTGCCAGAGCACTATGTAAATCAAACCCACATGTTAAGTAAAACAGTAATGCAACGAGTGTCTGTCCATAATCATTCAGCTATAGGTGTCACTCCCACGTTTACCATATGAATAGATTAAGATTCCCTCAAAGGGACAGAATCTTAATTCTCCCCCGATTCAAATGTATGCATTAAGGAAACACTTCAAACATCAATATCTTTTTCTCCTAAGGCACAGTTCTTGTCTGTAATTAGTTTCCATTGGTCAAGTGGTTTTGCTTCTATATACCAGGTTACAGTAATGTTTTAAGTGATGCTCTGTGATTCATCCTACAGTGTCTAATATGGTGATTTTTTTTCCCCCTTGACCCAGAATAAGAAGGAACTGAGAGAAAAAGGAGAG
>VXBP01006168.1:470072-505008 GCA_013400115.1 Rhinopomastus cyanomelas | reverse complement strand
AAGATTGCCTGCAATCATATTGTTACACTGTGCACAGTTTATGGCTGGCACACATCCAGTTTGCAGTTGTGATAAGAAATATGTAATCCTATTATACAGAGAGGACACAGAATGTACAAATAGGTCCTGGAAATAGGAACTTCTCCTGCAAGATTATTCTTTTCACCATAATAGTTCTGCAAGTAGGTCTAGACAGTACCTCTTCACTACTCTCCCCACTGCTAATGGAAAACCCACTGTCAAAACAATTCACTACACATGAGCTGGGATTTTTGCAGAAGACAAAGGGAAGCAGCACCATACGTTTGCACAGAACAGTAATGTTCTTTAGGACAATGGCTACAAGTCACAGAATCATTATTAGGAGACCTTGAAAGATCATTTAGTCCAATCTGCCTGCAACAGCAGGATCACGTAGATCAAGCCACACAGGAACACATGCAGGTGGGTCTTAAAAGTCTCCAGTGAAGGAGACTCCACAACCACCCTGGGCAGCCTATTCCAGTGCTCTGTCACTCACACTGGGAAGAAGTTCCTTCTCATATTTATGTGGAACCTCCTCTGTTCTACCTTACAACCACTGCCCCTCATCCTATCACTAGATGACATTGAGAAGAGACTGGCTCCCTCCTCCTGACACTCACCCTTCACATAGTTATAGACATTAATGAGGTCACCCCTCAGTCTACTCCAAGCTAAAGAGACCCAGCTTCCTCAGCCTCTCCTCATAAGGGAGGTGCTCCACTTCCTTCATCAACCTCTTTGCTCTACGCTAGACTCCCTCCAGCAGCTCCACATCCCTCTTGAACTGAGGAGCCCAGAACTGGACACAATACTCCAGGTGTGGTCTCACCAGGGCAGAGTAAAGGGGGACAAGAACCTCTCTTGATATGCTAATCACCCCCCTTCTGATCCACCCCAGGATGCTGTTGGCCCTCTTGGCCACAAGAGATTAAGATTCCCTCTTAAGAGCACATTGCTGGCTCATAGTCATCCTGCTGTCCACCAGGACCCCCAGATCCCTTTCTCCTACACCGCTCTCCAACTGCTCAGTCCCCAGCCTATACTGGTACCTGGGGTTGTTCTTGCCCAAATGCAAGACTCTACACTTACCCTTGTTATACTTCATTACATTTCTCTCTGCCCAGCTCTCCAGTCTGTCCAGGTCTTGCTGAATAGCAGCACAGTCTGCAGGGGTGTTGGCAACACCACCCAGCTTTGTGTCATCAGCAAACTTGCAGACAGTGCACCCTAATCCCTCATCCAAGTCATTAGTGTATAGATTGAATGGGACTGGTCCCAGCACAGACCCCTGGGGCATTCCACTAGATACAGGCCTTCAGCTAGACTTTGTCCCATTGACCACTACTCTCTGGCTTCCAACCTGGAGACAGTTCACGATCCGCCTCATCACCCAATCATCTAGACCACACTGCCTCAGTTTGGCTGTGAGAGACTGTCAAATGCCTTACTCAAGTCAAGATGACCACATCTACTGCTTTGCCATCATCTGTCCATCTGGCTATGCCCTCATCAAAGGCTATCAGGTTGGTCAAGCAGGACTTTCCCTTTTTAAAGCCATGCTGACTGTCCCTAATGACCCTCCTGTCCTCACAGCCTCGTCACCAAGAGAGCACTGTGTTAAACAAAGAGAAACTGGTTCGCCCCAGCGCTGCCACATTGTATGAGATTGGAAAATTCTGCATGCTAAGCAATTTCTAAGAAACATGAAGTGCCTAGCAGTGACAAAAGCTGGTTCTCAAGGCATTTTGTGCTACTGTTGACTGAAGACAATATGAAACCATTTCCTGAGCACAGGGCTGTTGGGCAGCTAAAAGCATGTTCTTGCACGGCAAGTAGGAAACCAAATACCACCTATCACATAAGTCAGTAGCCCCACGTAGTTAAATTCCTGAATTATGCCAATACAAGTATCTACTTCTCCCATTTTCTTCCACAGTAAAACTGCACTACAGGGGAGTACTATGGTTGACAGTCACAAAGGTGGCTATGAGTTCCCCAACTTCCCCCACACACAAGTGGTTTAGATTTAAATGAGGTAACTGAAGAAAACAGGACAGTGGTCTTCGGAAAGACAGTCATGTTCTGCATAAGAACATTTGTGGCAGGGAGGTGATGAAATCCATGCTCCAGTGAACCAAGGTCGACATTTAACCTTACAACTGTCTGACCAAAGAGAAAATTTCTCACAGGGAAGAGCTTTTGAACTGAAAAATATTAAGAAGGGTTTTTGCTATGAAAAAATAATGCACAAGCATGTCACAGGTGTGAAGGACGCTGGTCATATGGTTGTAAGGTAAACACAAGCACCACAAGTTAGCTCCAGCAGCAGGGCACACAAACTTACTACAAACCACATCAGACTGCAGCTGGACTATTATCAGCTTGCAAACAACCTAGCTGGATATATTTCTATATATATCAAGCTAGATTTACTGTATATTTGCATGACACTGCAATTACTTCTCATTGCAATGTAGACAAACCAACAAATGCTTTTCACATCCTGTTTTCCAACTTGTTGCAGTAGCAGAGCAAGCAGATAGGAAATGTAATTTTCTTCAGGGTAGAACAGGGAATCAGTGATGGCAAATTAAAAAAGCCAACTAAATAGTTCTCTTAAACTGAAGACACTACATTTACAGGCATACAGAGACAGAGACTAAACGGTGTCCTAGGTCAGACGAGTACATGCGTATTTCCATTACACTCAGCAGGAGGGTATGTGCGTGTAAACTAGAATTTAAACCTAATAAATAAGGCATGTCAGGTTTATTTAACCTTGGGTAATACTCTCTCATTATGATCACTGAATTCTGGATTCTTCTCAATTATTCTTCTTCCTACAACTCTACTACAAGGTGGCACATCTAGTCAATGATGGAAGGGCTATGGCCAATGTTAACCTATACTTCACTAAAACCTTTGACACTGCTTCCTACATCATTCTTCTGGAGAAACTGGCTGCTCATGGCCTGAATGAGTGTACTCATCACTGGATTCAAAAACTGGCTGGATGGCCAGATCAAAAGAGTGGCAGTGACTGGAGTTAAATCCAGGTGGTAACCAGTTACAGTTGTTATTCCTCACGAATCTATACTGGGGCTCATACTCTTTAGTATCTTTACCAATGACCTGGATGAGAGAATTGAGTGACCCTGAATAAGTTTGCAGTGCACATCAAGTTAAGTGAGCAAGTTGATCTGCTTGAGCAGAAACAGGGTTGTACTGATGTGGGGGTTAGTATCTTCTCCCAAGTAATAAGCAAAATGGCCTCCAGTTGTGCCAAGGGAGGCTTAGGGTAGATATATGGGAAAATTTCTTTACAGAAAAGGTGGTAAATCCCTGGGCAGTCTGTTCCAGGGAAGTGGTGGAATCACCATACCTGGAGGTACTTGAAAGACAACATATAGTTGTGATGCTTAAAGATGTTTAACCGTGACCTAGCAGCCAATGGTTAGTACTTGACCTTTGTTACTTTAACAGATCTCTAACCACAACAATTGTGATACCAGCATCAGGACATGCTGAAAACTAATGAGTAGCCTTGGGTCAGACTGCATGAGGTGTCTTCCAACCTCAACAGTTTTATGAATCTCCAGTAACTTAATAACATTTATTTCCTGCAAGAAAGGTTGAATATTACAAATTTAAGTGTATGATAACAATGAGGGAATCAGATTAAAATTACACTGTTGAGTTACAGTAGGCAGCAACAAATGTACTGCAACTCAATTAGTAAAAAAGATTTTCACGTGTTATTAAAGTGCCTTTTGCACTGAACTACCTTCACCTGACCTGACAAGTAGCAAATTATCTGTTGTTGCTGGACTCTGGTGCAGATTAATTAAAAGGAAACAGCTGAAGAGAGAAGTGAAAGATAACTGTAAAAAACACCTGCATAATGTTCCTATTAATATTTACCTACCATGTTAATATGAAAACAGCACTTTGCAAAATCCTCCAATAACAAGAAACTCATGAGTAGTTCAAAGCAGTGAGAACAACTAAAATAAGGAATCAGGCCTTTAAAAGTCAGGGGAGTTGTTAAAGATATAACATGGATTCTTTATTTCTTTTGAGAGTTTTAGGGGTTTGCTGTTTGGGGATTTTTCCAGATGCTTCTCACTACAGTGAACACTGTCACCACAGAAAGCAGCAGAAGGCACTGCTGAGTGTGCATGCAGACGCAAATCCCCAGTGATTATTCTGGGAACAAGAGTAAAAACACAGCTATGTTGTGTGTGGCAGGGCAGGCCACTGAATCAAAATAGCCTTTTAATTCATAATCATCTTCTAAGGGTCACTCCTGCAAGAAACTTATAAGTATTTGTTAATCCATGTGCCATTTTGGAGTCAGTTCCAGAAGACTAACAAGGCAATTGGCAGATCTTGGAAGGACTGCCCCTCTTTACTCAGTATTAGGCACCTGCTCTTCACTTCCCAATATCATGTTTTAGACTCAAGATGTCCTCTCCATACTTATACGCCACCACTTCCAACACACAACCGTGATGCTGCTGTGCAGTCACCACTACAGTAAAGGAGTGTTGTTCCTGCTAGGCTCAAACACCTAGCTCCTTCATACTTTCTCCTTGCCAGGAGTGACCTTCTGGAGAACATTATGCAGTTTCAAGAGGCATAGTCATGACAGGGCACAAGTATGCCACCTGGGAGCTATGGACAGAAGTATTTTTGGATAGAGACCACTGTACTTTGCTGACATATCTTCTTTAAAGTGCTTCTATCCTTGCTTGGGACATGCAGGCATGATTAAGAGTCATCCTCTGACTCCTGTTGGTTTCTGTGCTGAAATTACATTGCTGACTTTTTATATCTGGCTGAAGTGTGAGTAACTGATGTCGTTATCAACTCAGAGCTATACAGAAAATGGAATCTGCTCTTTTGCAAAACCCTTCAGCCAGGATAAATCATATTGCCTCTATGGTCTATACTTTACATAACAAAATGCACATGGGAAAAAGAATAAATCATCAGCCGGGGCTTCAGCATAGTCTGCTCATGAGATAGATCCTTCTACTTCTCCATCATCTCCTGAAAAGCAGACAGGCAGATTACTGGAAAATTCTGTCTGCAAATTTCCTGATGATTCAGAAGAGGTTCCTGGTACCTGCCTAAACTGTGCAGGAGGAAACGCTCCCCCTGCACTGTAGGGATAGCATGAGTGCGGCTGATAACATCACAATGTACCTTTCCATGTATGTTTTACAAAAGAGCATTTACTTAACTTTCAGACCACAGAGAAGGCTAGAAAAAATAAAAGCGTTTTGATAAGAACAGGTCATTCAGCAAGTCACGGTACAGAGGAAAGCCTGAAGAAAGGCAAAAAGGAATTGCCTACTTTGACAGTACGTGAGACTTTTCCCTCTTCTGCAATTTGTTCTCTATTTTATCTCATATTCTGTAAGCATATTTTGATCTTTGATATAACTGTAGAGAAAGGAAAAAGGGAGGCAGAAAGCATGAAATAAGTAACGAGTGCTGTAGAAAATGTGAGGATAAATAGGTAGAAGGAAAAGACAAAAATAGTACCGATCTATGAAATAAAACCCCAAACGAAACGTGAGATAAGAAAAAGGAAAGATGACCAAGAAGCCAGTAATTAACAGCAGACTGACCAGCCACATCCAAACAACTATACTAGTTAGCAAGCAACTTCATTTACTAGTTATAGAACAACAAAAAAAACCCCTGCAGATCAAAGCACTTTTTTGCAAGTTCTGTCTCCTCTGAGAAACAGTAACAACAGAGGTAGCCTATTAAAAAGCCTGGTCTTGTTCAAATTACCATTTTAAAGACTTCAGGCCAAGAAAGCTAAAGTATGAAGAAATGCCTCTCCCTGCAGAAGCCCCAAAACTCCCATCCCCCATTGGTCTTTAAATCAAAGTGTATGAGCCTACCCAAAAGAATGCATCAGTTGCACTGGAGTAGCAATGCACTTTTCATATGCTTCACTGTTGGAGTTAATTTAATTAAAAGAGGGTTCAGATTATTATCCTGGCAAAAAGAAAGCTTATAGATGATACAATGGCAAACTGCCATAATCATTGTTTTTACTGAAAACACAGCTAAAGGAAAAGGATACAAGAAGCCCACTTTGATAACGGTCACAGAAGTCAACATCTTCCAACCACTTCCATAGACTAGTATGAGACTCAGGCATTCTCCAGTCTGCCAGCTTTTGGTAATCCATGGGGTGCTGTGAACATGGCTAAGATTAGCTTAAGAAAGAAAATCCACCATCACAGAATACTACGAGGACAACTTGTAGGCATGTGTCTGAGCAGTGAGGACAGCCCTATTTATGGTTCAAACACCAGTCTGAAGCTTAGGCGGTTTGTGCTCCACTCCGAACCCCAGTGTACAGTTTCCTAGGGAAATGTAGTGCTTGCCTCCATCTACAAGCTCATAACAAGCTGAAAAGGACTGCATACATAAGTGGAATAAACCAATATAATTTTAACGAATATACAAACAGCTCAGGGCTTGATCTTCAGCTGCCTACAGAGCTACGCTCCTATCAGAAGCAGCAAGCCTTGTAAGGAAACCTTTATGAAAATCATTCCTGAATTAGGAATATTCCTTAAAATTCTGTAGGGACCTAAATCAGTGCTGCTGATCTGCATACTCTTATAGTTCAAAATCTAGTAATAGTAAACTGAATTTCACTGCTCATGGAAATCTTTCAGCCAGACTTTTCTAAATTTGAGAAACTTTATTTTTTTAAATGACTGGAAGATATTTTTGTAAGCAATTTCAATTCTGATCTACATACTCCCAGCTCAGAGTTCTTCTGTTAGTATTGTGCATGAATACAAAAAGAAAATGGATAAACAAATTCAGTCCCTGGCCAGCTGATGAATGCTTTTTTTGGAAAAAACAAAAACCTAAGGAAAATAAAAGGTCAAATTATTTGACCAAGGTCAAAAAAGCAAGCAAGTGGAAAGCTAAGAGTACAGTCAAACACATGATTCCATCTACGTATTTCAGAGTTTGAGGCCAATAGCTTAGACAAAAGACCTCCTCTTGTCTCAGGTGTCTGCATATCTAAATGTATAATGACACCTTAAAAATAAATAAGTCTTCCTAAAATTGATTGAAGGTACCTGGTTTAATATCTGAGAGGTAACATGCTTTGGTGACTAGGAAGCTAGCTGTTACAATTCAGAGGAGGCTCAAACCTATCCATTCTCCAGCAGCTTTTAGGATACCCCACAGATGATGGGATGTCAGGTAGCCAAGCAGATTTCAGTGAGGCAGCCTTTGACCAGTCTTTAACTTAGTTGTCTCAAAAGAAAAAAAAAACAACATTCCACTACTCTTGGATCCCTGGATTAGGTTTTACAGAAGGTACATTAAACAAGTCTAGATTAGTTGTAATCCAAAAGAATCATATTAAAAGCTGACAGATTAAAATAGTGCTGCACAACTGTGGCTAAATAAAGTAGAAGAAACACATTTTAAAGTGAAAAAAAAATACAATACAGGCCTTTCAAATCAGCACTGCCATCCTCTGCTCATTTCCAGTTTAGAAGAACACAAGTGGAAGATACTGTAAAGCAAGAACAGTAGCCACCACCTGTCTTCACCTCCAGCTATCTCCCCCCCTCCCAAGTGTCAATGTTTTCTGCACTAATGCACACATGCACACCGCTGCTGTAACTGCTACACCACCATTAAGCGATTAGGGGCAATGGGAAAAGAGCCTCCTGCAGATGGCTCTTCTCTGAGCACACCTTGCATACCACAAGAAGTTAGCGAGTTTCTCAGCTCAGACAAATCTTCAACACGGTGTAATAAAAACCCATCCACATAGTCAAGGATCTGCCCTCAGCCAGCAGTAATTAAAATTAATAATTCACAATTATTTTCATGGGCATGTTCAAAAAGAGACACTGCCAGCTTGCTGAATCCTCAAAGTTGACAGACCTTGAAATAGGCTGTGGTCAAGGTACTGCATGCTCCTGGGTTTCAAGCAGTTAAAAACATGCTTTGCATATCGATTCACTGTCCAACCCACAGGACCTGCTGCACCAACAGTCAGAGCCAGTTGGGTTCTGCAGTCAAACACCTGAGCTGGCATCGAGTGGGATTGGTAAAGATTTTTCACGTAAATATTGCTATAATTATTGCTGCCCTGCTGAGATTCAGGGCCTTATCGCTGTTAAAATTTCTTATTCTTGAATTTTATGTCCTCTGAATCACAAATTCTTCCTGTTTTCCACACGTTTCTATCACTAACTTCTTTCCTTTCAGCTTCACTGGTCACTTCTTATGCTATTTAGAGAGAGGCGAAGTTTTCCAAGGTACAGTGTAGCCTGAAGAACACCAGCTTCCAAGCTTCAAAAACTCTGAAGAAAAGAGACTTTACACTTAAAGAAGTAAAAGAATAAATACAATTTTATGTAAGGGATCAAGACTGTCGCTTTCTGGAACACTACTTACTTATACAAGCAATTTTCATGTGAGTGAACATCTACTATTCATGATAGCAGCCTTGATCAAGCCTGTCCCTTTGAAACGTACCATAAAGTGCAAGAGCGCGTCTTGCGTACATAGACCCAAGATATGCAGGCAGTATGTAACATCAGGACCGTAACCACTGCAGAGAGAAAGCAGTCTCACACCAAACAGACTGCAATCTCTAGGTATCGACATGCACTACCAGTCCTTCCCTGCCATAACCGGATTTTCATTGGATATACTGGAGGAGGAGCAAGGTAATGGGATCCTATGCCTCCCATCATGTACGGTCTGTAGCTGGAGTTCAAAACTGGAATTAAAGAAGGAGATGGTGGAAGATCTGACTTCTTATATTAATCAACTCTCAGCACGGCTTTTGGTCAGAAAGCTTCAAAGGAACAGATATTCTCCCTCACGAAACGGAGAAATGCTGGATAAATATGTTTTCCTTTTCACCTGTATGAACGAGAATGATTCTTCTGGTTTTTATATACATGCAGGAAACAGGAGCCCTGAATGGATAGAGACTGAATCGTTACACAGGCAGGGCTAAGAAAATGTCTCTAAGAAATTCAGCCAGAAAAAAACCAGGTAAACATGGTAAAACTGCAGCACTCAAACTCAAAAAAGTCTCCATGGCGTTCAGCAACACTGCAGGAAGTGTGACAACATCATCCCAGATTTCTTTACATTCTATGCAGGGTACCAAATTTATTTTGCCTACACTGTGTATTTACGCAACACTTTCCTTGTAGTGTCCAACTCAGATTTTAATCATTGTTTCCTATTGCACAGTATATCCTCACTAAGCCAGCTTTTCGTTGAAGACAGAATCACAGAATTATTGAGGCTGGAAAAGACCTCTAAGATAATCAAGAGCAGACTGTGACTTAGCATCACTGCAACCTAGACCATGGCACTAAGTGCCATATACAGTCTTTTCCAGACTGGATAGCAGTAAAGCCATCAGGACCCTAAGATTCAGGGCTCAGCCTCAGATTTAGGGCTCACCCTCATCACCCCAATCTCTGCTTTCTGCACTGTGCTTGCAGTGCAGCCTCCTGAGATGTAACTTCAGACCCAGAAGAACATTGCCAGGTCCCAGATCAGCTCTTACTTCACCCCCTCCTTCCACAGCCACAAATGTTTGCAGTTCAGAAGAGCAGTGGGGATTCAGTATCTCCTGCCAGACTGCCAGGGAAAGCCCAGCCTCCACTCCAGCTTCCCTGATGCAGGCATCAGACTACAAAACCTGATTTTGACTTGTGCACTTTTACAATTTTTGCCCCACTCTTCAGAGTTTTCAAGTTATCTGGAAGAAGGACCTCAAAGGTGTGAAACAAATAATTAAAGTGGGTGGCAGCCCTATTTAATCATATATTATGGCCCGATCCCTTCGGAAGGTCAAGACTAAGTATAGTTACAGCTAAAGCATATTACAAGCTCGTAGAAACTGAACAGGGACCTTGGGCAGAATTCTAGCATGTGTGTAAAAAAAAAAGAGGGGAAGCCATAAAGGCAGAGAAAACTGTTAGAGGGATTGGCATGCACTGTCAGCAAGTTTGCTGATGACACAAAGCTGGGTGGTGTCGCCAACACCCCTGCAGACTGTGCTGCCATTCAGCGAGATACAGATAGGCTGGAGAGCTGGGCTGAGAAAAATTTAATGAGCTATAACAAGAGTAAGTGCAGAGTCTTACATCTGGGCAAGAACAACCCTAGGTACCAGTATAGGCTGGGGACTGACCTGTTGGAGTGTAGTGTAGGGGAAAGGGACTTGGGGGTCCTGGTGGACAACAAGATGACTATGAGCCAGCAATGTGCTCTTGTGGCCAAGAGGGCCAACAGCATCCTGGGGTTGATTAGAAGAGGGGTGGTTAGCAGATCAAGAGAGGTTCTTCTCCCCCTCTACTCCGCACTGGTAAGACCACACTNTGTGTGACTTGGTTTAGGTGATCCCGCTGTTGCAGGCGGATTGGACTAGATGATCTTTCGAGGTCCCTTCCAATCTGTAATGATTCTATGATTCTATGAGGAGCCCCAAAATCACTTTGGGAAACCAGAACTAGGCAGAGCAGGCAGGGGCAGTGGGGGTAGGCACATGCATGCAGGGGAAGATGCAGCAGTTCAGTTGTTCAACATAAAACAAAAGCCCTGACGCCCAGGCATCAGCATGTTCTTCCCCGAGCAGAGATGTTGGAGCAGAACTGCTCAACATCCTCTTCCTACCCCAGACAACCTTGCTGGTAAGGGATTAAAGCAGTTTAAATAACTACACATTTAATAAGGTCAAAAGGGCAAAGACAGCTACATTTTGATTGTTTTTAGCTACATCTCTTTGCTTTTTTGTTTGTATTAAACACAAAAGTAGCACGTTTTGCCAGTGCTGACTCCTCTAAAGACAAAAGCAAAGAGCACAGGAAGTTCCATCTCTTATTAGTCTTTTGACAGAGACAACAGATGAGCTTTCAGACACCGAAATCCACAGACATGAGATTGTCACAGAAGAGAATACCATTGTTCCTTAAATACATAAATGCACACTAGATACACATACCCATAGGGAAAACCTTCCTGCCTTGCTTTAAAATCTGAAAGACTTTCTCAGGTTTGCACTGTCAGTAACAAATAGGGCTCATCTTCTCTTTGGTTGGGGAAGAAAATCACAGCTGAGAAACAGACCATAGAAACAGCCCAGCAGCAGAACACAGCCATTACAGGCTGTGGCTATGGAAAACTGCTATTTCTTATTCTGTGCCTCACTTCTCTTTGCCATTCTTTACATCCACCTTAAAAATAATTTGGGGATTTAAGCAAATAGGGTCATTTGGGGGCATTTTATACTCCTAGCTAAAACCTTCCCTGCCCCTTCTTTTGAGACAAAAAATTAAAAATAAATATCAAGCAGCAAAGAGAAGTAAGCCTGCAGTTCTTTAGCACTACCTTCCCACTTTCCCTAATGCAAGTTCCTGTAGAGACTTTAAACACCCACACAACTTTCCAGGCGGGGAAAGACTGCCATGCACCTGTAAATACACAACAGCAATTTCTTTACCCTTTCTTTGCTAAGTAGCTGGATATAAAAATCTGTTGCTGGCTCATGGACAAACAGAGCTCTCAGCAGAACTGAAAGATGTTTTGGGGCACCGCGAGGATTTGATGTGTCTTACCTTTCCCTGTACAGTCTGCATAACCTAAAAGCATTAACTTACTAACAGAGATATATTTATAGGGGAGAGAATGGAAGCCAGGGAGGGGGAAAAACACACTGAGAAAAATTCCACCTACACATCTTCCTACTAATCATAAACTCAGGTAAAAAGCAAATTGCTTCTCCTGGACCCAGAGAAGAAAAAGAAAAAAAAGAAAAAGGAGTGTGGGGGGGAAAGCATCCATTTTTATATTTTTCTAAAAATCACCCTATATATAAAAAATAACCTTATCCTAATTGCTGCATTTATCAATCCACAGCAAATGAAAAAAAATCAACTCGGGAACTGCCACATCATCTTACAGATAGCGATCTTAGAGTGATAAATATAATGCTGGCCTCAGACAGCTAGAGGGATTAGATTTAGCTGTAAAACAAGAAGTGCAGTTAACAGTTGCTGTTGGATCTGGTGTTAGGATTAGAAAGCACTGCTAATCAGAAGAAATGCAAAAAGATTAAGAGGTGATGGTGACCAGTAATGTTTCTAAAAGCACGTAAGTGGTGGAATTCATTCTGGGATTAAAATCCTTTGGGGGGGAGGAAAGAGTTAAAAATAAGGTACAGAATAAACATAGCATCCAATTTCACTTGTATTGTCCACAACCCAGTCCCAAGGATTAAGACAGCTAAACGGAGTGCAAAGGCGAGTTGTATTTGAGGACTTATGTTGAAGACTCCTAGGAGGGGCTGTAGTGAGGGCAAGCAAGCAATTGTAGTCTGTCACCTACAAATTAATTACTTAAATCTAAAGACTAGGAGATTCTGCTCACCAGAAGCCTGCCTGACCACAGCGGAGTTGCATCCTTTCAGTAGGAAACAAAGGACACCTTAATTTCCTGGTTTAGGTTCACCTATATGATCTATTTATGTTCCTAGTTATCAAGGACAAGCAAACTGCTATATAAAACATTCAATCTGGAGTGTGTGAGAGAATCCTGCAGTAAAAAGAAAAGGAAAAAACATCTTCCAAAAGCGTCAAAAGAAACATCATTTAAACACATCTTAATTTTGGATTAATTTTACTGAAAAGGCATTTTAACAAGTGCAGACCACAGCATCATGTGGCCTGACTCACTTGTTCATTTATGGCAGAGCTGTCTCCACCAGCATCAGCTGCAAAAGATCATCACCATGACCCTCAGTCACCACCATCCCAAGCTCCATAGCACAATATCTCAAGAAAAACAGACTTCCGCAAAAACCATGGGTTTCCCTGCTTGCCTGATAGATGGTCAACATTTGTTTTCTGGTGAGGCAACACAAAACTTGCCCTTCTCCCACCGTCCCAAATTTACCCAGTGACTCAAATTCAAGTGCCACCACATGATTTCCTGTGTATTTGCTTTGCCACTTTTGTCTCCTGAGCCACCAAGGAGCTCAAGTATTGATTCAGACCAACCTTTTAATTTATTAATTTATTTACTGTAAACCTGGAGCTTGGTATTCAAGGGGTTGAGGAGTGGTGTGGAATAAGACCATTTCATCATTTACTAGCACACCTTTCAGTCAATTGTTCCTAGTGCATCTGTCAATTTTCAGACCTTAAGACTACTTTTCCCTTCTGTCCCCTCGAAACAATTCTTTTTTTCCCCAGATGCCTGTAGCAGAAGCAGAAATAACCATCTTCCAAGAGTTATAAAACAGTCATATTAAATAATAGAGGTGAAAGCAATGTGTATGATTTCTGCAGAAGTCTTTTCAGTAGAACAGTTAAATTTATTCGCTGCATTATGGAACAGTTTGAGAAAACAAGATCATACAATGTACACTGCCTCTATTTAAATTGTTTCATTTCTATTCATGAGTACTCTGATTAGATACACTGAAAATATCATCAGTAAAAGATAAATAATTCTGGCAAATTAATAGCTGTTGATTTCTTTTACCTGAAGACGTACGTAGCATCTCATTCACACTAGACAAAGCTGCGGTAATTTGGATGGATTGATCTTGTTGGTTCAAGTCTACACAGCACACAGAGCCAGGTATTCATCTATGATTTCTTAATATTAAACACCTTATTTCAAAATTATAGTTCTTTAGCCAGTTAGGATGGGCTACCATATGCTTTGCTTGGAGAGGCTTGGTAATTGTTTAGAGATACATTTTAGGGAATACGGGTAAACTGTGTCTGACAAAAGTAATCTCAAGCTTAGCAAAAGCTTTTTAATTACTAACAACTTTCTGCCTCAGAAAGGAAGTGCCCAGACTAAACAATCACTAATGTTATTACATGCTGGAAGCTACAAACCAACCTGAAACCAAGGGCTCTCCAATACTTCCTTCTTTGTAAACTATTTTGGCTTGAGAAACATGGGAAGAGATGGATTTGTGCAAATGGAGCAGAATAAGGTACTATTGAACAGAAAGATCAGACCAGTATTTTGTTTGGGGAAAAAACAAACAAGAACTGTAAAACGCAGAGCTAATATACATTTTAGACAGCATGGAATGATGAATGCCGTATGTCTGCTCAGCTGACAAACATCTGAGAGAAAGCCCTTTACGTTTTTGAAAGATTCATCCAGTTTGACTCAACAATGAATTCTTCTAAAAATCAAATATAATTGCCGTAGCATTTTGAAAAAATAAATGCACAGCTGAGCATCTTAAGAGCACCCTGTTTGCAAAGCAGCCAAATGATACACCTCAGAGAGCTACTGTTAGCTACTGCAGGCAAGATAAATCAAGAAAATGCTGAGTTGAGGTGCAATTTGACAGTTATTAGCGGAACAGGAGTAATTTGATGAATAAAAAAATCTGACAAAATCTCTGTTCACAGCAACAGATTTTGGAAGCCTATTTGCACATAAATTGGAAAAAACAATTCTTGCATTAGAAACTGATGAAGATGAAACAATATACCCTAAATCCTAACATATTTGAAATTATTTTCTTTGATTCAAAGCTGATAATCCTGTAACAGACAGTAACTAAAAAGGGGCTTACTAGACTTGCTCTGCATGTTGAAGAGACTGCACAGTCAGATCCTGATGTAGGGCCATTCAGCTATCAGAATAACTGGATTTACCGCTGTACGCGCCTTTGTTTTTGCCATTTGAAAGCATCTACGAAACGCAGAACATTCCGCTGTGTTTTAAGCATTAGCAGCCTAAATATACCCTTGTGTACCATATACTTCACCACTCCTGGCTTCACATAAATCAAGCGTGCAACCAATCATCTTTTTGGACATTAATGGCAAGTCTATTATTCAAATCCAAGCTGTGTGTAGAGTTACCTTTCACGGGGATGCAAAGCAGCTCATGAGCAGGCTTACGACTGAGCAACTCAAGATTCAAATCTGGCCATGATCTTACCACTACAAGCTCACCACCACCAGCAATGATTTAATATTCTGCATCTTTCAATGTATGCCATCTGTGCAAAACACTTTTAAAAAAAAACTCCTATCAGCAAGAAAACAAATTAGAAAGCCTTTTGCACTCTTCAGGAGCTGCCTGTCTGTGTGCTCACAAACATTTATCAGAAATGGTTTTGCTCACACACTCTTAAACAGGAATGCTGTTCTTTACTGAATTACAATTAGGCACACAGATCAGAGAGACAACTTTCATGTTATACAAAATTCTTCTACAAACTTACAATGTGATTTTTTACATAGTCTTCACTCCTGCTTACTACTGAATTTTTACACCCAGCCCCAAATGCAGCAAAAGTGAAAGATACCTTCCCCATGTTTATGGTGCCCACCAAGAACCATTTCAAAACCAAACAAAACTTAGGTATGATTTAAGCAGCACAAACTGTTCTCCCACAGGGTTTCTTTTTTCTTCACCCTTCCCCTCATCTTTCAGTACATGAGGACAGGGAACATTAAAAGTAAATGGATTTATGTTTAAATAATTCATAGTCTCAGACACATCAAACCAAATACTAAAGTTCATCCACAGGACTGGCCAGATTTAGCTGATTCTAGTGGTATTTTAAACAGCATTCTGGAAAGCTAGTCACAAAAGGTTGTGAGGAAATGCTAAACAGCTGTGTTGATAGAGTTGTTTTGAAACAACATGTGTTGAAACTTTACCTATTCTTACCCAAAGCAGCTGACAGGGAGACACTACCAGCCAACCTGAACTGCTGCTGCATTGTGGAGACTCAGAGACAAGAGATGCTTTGTGAGCAGGGTGAGGTCTGGCACATCCTGGGAAGATGAAGAGAATTACAAAGGCTGAGTATCTTCTTCTTGCCAAGTGGTAGGAAAACACGCAGCAACATAAAGCACCTTTAGGAACACAAGTCCCACAGGGTAGACACCTGCACTAGCTGAGTTGAATCTACAAGCCAAGATGCCTTAAAAAATGGTCCCATGGGGACTGGGAAGTGAAGTGATGGTAGTAACTCTACTCCTCTTTAAGCAACAGAAGAAAATTGAGCGTTTTTTCTACATTTTTCAACATGCTATGAAGTACAAACAACAGATTTACTCTTGCAGAGATCCAACAATATTCCTCTGCAACCATTACTACTTACACTTAGAGTCATGTTCATTATGTTTAAGAAAGCACATCAGAATCTTGCAGCTGAAGAGCTGAGAAAGGCAGGTAAAATCCAAGGACATGGGTTTTGGATTTTACTCCCTTAAAAGCTGCAGCTTAAAACTCCAAATTCTTGGTATTAATTGCTTCCTTTAGTAACAGCAGTGGTCTCTCTTCTGCACATGGCTCTCAACATG
Organism: Rhinopomastus cyanomelas; assembly: GCA_013400115.1. NCBI lineage: Eukaryota > Metazoa > Chordata > Aves > Bucerotiformes > Rhinopomastidae > Rhinopomastus > Rhinopomastus cyanomelas. The sequence continues at coordinate 488,596 of VXBP01006168.1, read as the reverse complement.
TTAGAGGAGTCTTCAAGAATGGATGAGGGAAGTAAGTCTTTCACAGAATTAAAAGGTGTTCCCCTAATTCACACCAAGAGCTTCTCATTGTCCAAACTGAACTAGAAAAAACAGCAAAGCAATAATTACATTTCAGGATATATCAGCAATTGACAACAATTGTAGCAGTAGTGCTTGGCTTGTGTAGGAAATGGTTGAAGCAAAGAAATCATTGTGCCATGTGGAAACCTTCGGTAGGTTAGTAACCTGCTACCATACTTGCTAGACAAATTTTTGCAGTCAGGTTTATATCTTCAGACTCACCGAAGTGAAGACTTATTTCAACAAAACCCGAGAAAAGCACTAGAGGGATGTTTTGGAAGTGGAACAAGACAAAAACAAAAACACAGAAAATGCAGTATCCTCAGATTTGCAATGCAACCCTCACTGAGTTTTGCCAAATGACTAAAGTGGCTTATACTAGTATAACTTAAATCACAAAGTTAAGTTTTGTAGACTCTGGTTTGGATGCATTGCATTAGGAATAGCTTGAAATATCTTTAAGAAGTATCATCCTAATGACATGTTTACTCTTGAGAAGAAATTTTGAGCCCTTCAGCAGAAAGCAATCTCACTGCAAGCAGGACCTTAATGGCTTTGAGCTACTGTTTATATAGTTGGAGCCTTTTTGAAATCAAATATGTTTAAAAGTGTCCTTGTTCTAAGCTGCCTGTCCTGGGCACCCCATCACAAATTTATTCCTCATGCTTTGCAGGCTAATGCTGTCCATATACCTAGATAAGCTGTCTGTGAGTAACACAGACTCTTCAATGTGGCTAATCTTCCCACATTGGGTGGGAAACAGTCCTTGTGTGTGCATGCCATGCTAAAACAAAACATGCAACATATTTTGTCTATAACAAAAGCATAAAATGTATTTATGATGATGAAAACACGTGAGGGTGGCAGAGCACTGGAACAGGCTGCCCAGGGGGCGGGGGGCCGTGGAGTCTCCGTCTCTGGAGACCTTTAAAACCGGCCTGGATATGTTCCTGTGAAACTTCATGCTCTGGTTGCGGGGCTGGACTGGATGATCTTTTGAGGTCACTTCCAATTCCTAATGTTCTATGATTCTGTAATGCATTCAGCAAGGAAGCAGCAGATTAATGTCCATAGTCACAACAAAATGCCTACAGAGTTACAAAGGCTGACCTTTGGTGACGTGGAAAACAGCACTCATATCCTTCTTTCACAAAACCAAAAACTTACTGTAAATGTTTTTGGTTTTGAAGTTTAAAACTGAAATTGTTCTTACTCTAGCCCAGCTGACAATGTTAGCTGTGGAGAAGTTCACTTCCAGAGGACATGGGATGTAAAAACAAAGTTGCTGTGACCTTAGCAGTAAACCTGTTTGCATATTACAATACACTTTCCTACTGTAACAAGGCAAATTCCCCTGTGTTCCAGTCAGAAAAAGTCATCTTCCAGTAAAAGCATACTGTGATCAATAACATTTTCTTAATATATTACATTATCTCGCTGAAACACTTTTTCACTTGGCATTTCAGACTGCCGAGTAGGGGAAATTCATGACAAAAATAAGATTGTAAATGAGATACTGCAAATTAATTGCATCCAAGAGCAATCTTTCTGTTCATGAACAATCTGATGAGCGTGTGTCATCTGACTTCAGCAGAAGCTTTCTCAGCTTTCAAATACACATGAAACAGAAGAATCTGCTCTACCACACCACCAATCTTGACTTTAGCCTGCAAAATTGTGCTGAAATACATGACAATTTAAACAACCAACTTTGAAACCAGAATTGGTGAGGCATACTTTAAATAGGATAGAAAACAGACTCAGAAGTCTGCAGTATCAGTTGTGAAATCCTACTTTCAAGTCACAGCCCAGAGCACAGCAGAGCACAGGAATCTTGCACTTTTGAAGCCATTTTGCCAGGAAGTCACCTGCAATCTGATCATGGAAATGCTTGAGTGATGAAAATGCCAGCTGAAGGATCTCAATTTGGTACCAGCAAAGTTCAAAGAGAGCTTTGTCACAATGGGCATTAAAGTACTTCTCCATTCGCGTGTCTGAAATTACTTTTGCTACAATGAGTAGTAGCTTTATTCACTGCTTGGAGCTAATGTCCTTCCGCAAGCTGAAACGGTGACCCGATGGCACACAACTGGGAGCCAAGCCCATGGTCCTTGCCTTCGTGTGAAAGCCCATCATCATTTTAGCAACAGCAGCTGTAGGTCTGGCTGCATTACTGAGGGTAACTGGTGTTCAGCCTGTTCTGGAAAGGCATGATCCTGCAGAAGGGCTTGGCTGCTTGCGGAGTATTGTCAGCAGCATCACTTACAGGCACCTGATGTTGGCAAGATTAAGGTGCAGAATCACCACTGTATTAATATTTAAGCACAAGAAACATAGGGCAGGCTGTTGAATATTCATAGAGAGCATTGCTACAGCATTAATTCTTTAGCAGGAACATGTAAAGACTGCACCCATTCCCTGAAGAGTTCACCATCCAACACCCCAATTAAAGAGATAGTTTAGTGTATATCTGTTCTAAACTCACAGAAGGATGTGCTCAGTTTTTCTTTGCTTGAATCAGGACTCATATTGAAAACATCATAGAAGCAGGAGAAAACAGATGACCATTTTATTTACTTCTGCAAACCCCAACATCTTACGAGATCAGAAAAATGTTAAGGTCCAACAACTCATCTGCCTAAAACGTTATTCTCAAAAGATAAACACCTTTTTAATTGTGGAGGAAACAAACGCAGGAAGATGCACAGTACTCAGCTGATGGAATAAATCCAAGTGGCATCAGATTTGTGAGAGAAAAGGGCAAAAAAAAAAAAAAGGATTGATTCTACTGACAAACTCAAGGACAGATGACATTATAAGCAAACTGGATGGGGAGGACAAAATCAAGGTTTTGAAGGACAGGATAAAGTTTGTGGGGGTTTTTTGGTTGTGGAGTTTGTCTTTTTTTAAAATTAAATAAATTAGGCAGCAAGACTTCATGCAAATGAGTCCTCATAAAAAAGCCTTTCTAGGTGAATAATTTCTTTTATGATTAATAAAATCTGCAATCTGAGTAACAACGTTGTGATGACTTTTTGCCATTTGCAATTATTGCTCATCCTGGCACCAAAAACTCATTATTATTAAAGCTGACAAAAAGAATACTTAACTGCCTCTATGAAAGGACTCAATTTTTTAAAGAATCCTAAGTTTCTAAGCTTTGTTTCTACTTCTAATGTGAAAAATGAGGCCGTCCTAGCAACCCTTGTGTACATGTCCTTTTATTTCCAACAAGGAATTTGGAGAAAAGCACCTAATTTTTGTAGTAGCAACACATTACAAAAACATGAGAATCTGGTTTGAAAGCAGCCTACAGTGAGTATGGAGTTAACATAGCCTTGTGTAACTACAAGCATGTAGTTTATACTATAAACATAGTCGGTTTTTTCTTCTTTTTATAGCATTTTTCTCCCAAGGAACTAAAAGCATTTAGCATTTACCATAGAACTCTCAGCAGTCTCATGAATAGGAGTACATAATCTCCATTTTAATGGCATGGGAGCTGAGGCATAGGAACAGGAACCATATCCACCTCCAGCCTCTGCAAGTAAATCCAGACCTACCTGACATGTTATTTACAGGCAGAAAATAACAGTTATGTTGGTGTTGACACCTGTAGAGATGTTAGCACAGATGTTGCCTGTACCTCAGTCCATCCTTGCTCCTTAATGCAACAGCACAGCAAAATCTGAACCCTATTAAAAAATCCCAGTCCAATACAGATGCTGTTGAATTAACTCACACAGGAAGAAAATCCTGCCCGGTATCTTAATGTCTGATAAACACCAACTCGATCTCTTTATAAAACACAGATATCCAGTTTGTCATGATTTAGTGGGTGGTTAAAAGAGCCAGACTCTTCCTGGAACATGCAGTAAAAAATGCAACAGACACAAGCTGCAGCAAGGAAAAGTCTGGAAAAATGTAAGGCAGAAAAATTCAGAGGCACCTGACCAGTAGAAAATCTGCCTGGGGAGGCTGCCAAGCTCCGGTCCTTGGGGATATTAAATGACTTGCCTGGACACGGACACAGACCTGAACACCCTGCTCTGCCTCTACAATTCACCTGCTCTGAGCAGGAGGAGGGATGAAATGACCTCCTAGAGTCTTTCCCAAACTGAATTACTCTATGAACACTGTATCCAGAACAAGGGATGTTAATCCTTGTTTTCTTTGCTGCTTCTCAAAGCTTATCACAAATCCATACAAAAATTGTGACCCTGAGCTTCTGTGACTATTTCTGCTTCATTTGGCTTGCCCCTTCCTCTGAAAAAGGTGAAATGGAACATACTCCAATCTTAGCTATCACCCACCTACAAACTACGAAAATGAAAAGCACAAGGCAATCATTCTGTTCAAGCTCCTAAAAACATGTGGTCATTTGAGGTCTTGCTTGGAGTTTACATATCTTCCTGACCCCCTCTCTTCCTAAGAAATACTCCAAAATGCAATCAGTCTGTTCAGCAGACCCAGTTATTAAAGTAACCGCATCACAAAAACAGCTCGACATCTCCATTTCTAATTCCAACCCCTACCTACATTTTCATATAAGACGCTGCACATAGTAAAAACTGATTCTGTTTGAACCAGTACAAACTGGGGTTAAGTACTTCCTCAGCTGGAATACAAAAATACAAATACTTGCAACCACAAGTGACTGTGAGGATATACAGGGCTACAGTCAACATGCATAAATACTTTTTATATCCTTCAGCAAATCTAAGTGAGTTAAAAGACCATTTAAGGGGAACAGCAGAGCTAGGAATATTCCCCCCCCCCAAGGGACAGACAGAAGTGTGCTACTCTTGTGCATAGCCCTTTCCCAGAAGGAAACAAAGGCCATTAAGCCCCTTTCAACTTCTCATGTATAAGAGAAGCTTTCGGGAGGAAGCCTGGACAGAACAGGCTTCTCATTTTCAAATTATTATTTTTTCTCTTGTTACAACAAGATCACCACCATGGCAGCAGAAACACCCACAGGAATACTATCACCCAACAGAGTATCTTTGCAATAATTTGATATTCAGCCTAAGAGTATCCTTGGCATTTCATGTTGATGTGACTAGGTGATGCTGCAACTTATCACAAGCCAGATTTGCTAGACATTCCCCACCACAAAGTGAATTAAACTGTCACTCATCACTGTATTAGTTGCTCTGTTAAAACTACTTCATAGTTACACACCACTTCTCTGAATGAAAAAAACCAAAATGCTGTTGCAAGTTAAAGCCTTCAGTATATTTTCTTTTCCTTTCCACTTCTCTTTATTTTCCATTTGACCATTTTTCCCCTGAACTAGTAAGTTTAACCCTCTCTGCTTCACTTGCACCCTCAATACTTTACTTCGCTCTCCTCCTAGCACTTAACTTCAGTCACACTAGCCAAACTATTAATTACAGCCTGAGCTACTTATACCCTTGTGGTCCTTCCCCTAAGGTCACTGAAAAGTGACCCAGTCAGCAAAGCTTGCAGGAGCACAGGAACATGTCTCACTTCCAGAGACCATCTGATCAGCATGTCAAGCTATGGCTGAGACTCTATTCCTGAACATCCACTCTCTTGCACATCTCTCAGTACTCACTCTATTAAAGCACAGGAAAAACAGGTACATTATTCATCATGAGGGAGAATGTCTGATGTAACTACAATTACAATTGTAGTATCTGCAATCTGCAGCACTATACATGCATGTAGAGACAAACATAAAAGGAATATAAAATACTGGAATACGAAATAGAATCATTGAATCAAAGAATCACTAGGGATTGGAAGGGACCTCCAAATATCATCTAGTCCAATCAGTAGTTCCTCTAACAGTTTCATACATATGTTTTTATATACACCATTCATTACTATGCACTAGCAGCACAGGAAAGAAAGGATTAAATACACTCTCCCATACAAACAACTTCCTGTAAGACCATGAAAATCTTAATTATAGGCATTGAGAAATATTTGTAAATTATCAAAGCTGCAGTAGAAAAGCTTTAAGCTAATTGCTCAGGGAAATGAGTGAGATACTGTGAAATACTTGGAAATGGACATTCACTGTTTCCAATGTGTAGTTCAAAGTCAATTATGGGAAGAGGCTGCCTGAAACATCACAATCAAGATGCACTAGGGAGAGTGATGTGTTCAGATAAGGAAGCCCGTGAAGGAACAGCAAACACTGAAAGTATGAATTGCACAATGGCACGTCAGAAAGTTTAAGTGCATTAAAAACAGGAAAAAGAGCACCAGAATTGGTTCTCTTAATGGACAGCAAGTGGAACTTGAGCCAGCAATATGCCCTCACTACAAAGGCAAAGTGCATCCCTCCTGGGCTACGTTGGCAAGAGCACAGCCAGCAGGTCCAGAGAAGAAATCCTTCCCCTTCTTTTGGGATCCAACAGCCCTTCAGAACAACGCAGCTTTGCCTTTACCTGGAACAAGTCCAGTGGAGAATCTTGGTGACTGGAAAACAGCCTTGGCTCCTACAGACTTGGTTATGTTTTCCAAAGGGAAGGTGCAGAGAAGATAGAGGGAACCTATTCTTAGAAGACGACAAGTACAACAAGAAGAAAGAAGTTGCAACAACTGATATTCAAATTATGCATCAGGAAAACACTCTTCACAGTGAAACACTGCAACAAAGTTTTTGAGCCTGCATACCTGGAGATGCTCAAAGCCTAGCTGGATGTGGCCCTGTGAAATCCAATCTAGGCAACCTTGCTCTGAGCAGGAGGGTTGAACTAAATGATCTCCATAGTCTTCCAGCCTGAATTATCCCACAAACCTACATATCTGGTTGGGAGAAGCTAGGAAGATGCTCAAAGGGGACCAAAAGGACATCGCAGATATCAAACAGCATCAAGTGCCAGAACTCATTCCAGGAATAAAAAGAGGATTGAAAAATGCTAGGAAAAGGGTGAGGTAATAAAAGAAAATCGGAGATGAAAGAGAAGATGAAAACAGAGAATCAAGACTAAGGAAAAATAAAGAAAACCCAAATCTGTGTCCTACAACCTACACTTTCACCCAAAGGAATCATTAGGGATTGGAAGGGACCTAGAAAGATCATCCAGTTCAATCCCCCTGACACAGCAGGATCACCTAGACCAAGTCACACAGGAACACATCCAGGCAGGTTTTAAACATCTCCATTGCCCTGTCACCTGCACTGTGAAGAAGTTCCTTCTCATATTTATGTGGAACCTCCTCTGTTCCAGCCTACAATCATTGCCCCTTGACCTATCACTAAATGACACTGAGAATAGCCCAGTGCCATCCTCCTGACAGCCACCCCTCAAATATTTGTAGACATTAATGAGGTCACCCCTCAGTCTCCTCCAAGCTAAAGAGACCCATCTCCCTCAGCCTCTCCTTATAAGGGAGGTGCTCCACTTCCTCCATCATCCTCGTTGCTCTACACTGGACTCCCTCCAGCAGCTCCACATCCCTCTGGAACTGAGGAGCCCAGAACTGGACACAATACTCCAGGTGTGGTCTCACCAGGGCAGAGTAAAGGGGGACAAGAACCTCTCTTGATCTGCTAATCACCCTCCTTCTGATCCACCCCGGGATGCTATTGGCCCTCTTGGTCACAAGAGCACACTGCTGGCTCATACTCATCCTGCTGTCCACCAGGAACACCAAGTCGTTTTCTCCTACACTGCTCTCCAATAGGTCAGTCCCAAGCCTATACTGATACCTGGGGTTGTTCTTGTGCAGATGCAAGACTGCACACTTACCCTTCTTCATTACATTTCTCTCTGCCCAGCTCTCCAGTCTGTCCAGGTCTTGCTGAATGGCAGCACATAGCTGGGAGGTGAAAAATTCCTACAAGTGTGTCATTCAACAATGAGGTGTTTAAAGTTTCTACTCTGATGTGCAGAGTAGAATTGGATGAGGAAGGGAATCTATTTCCTTTTCCCATGACCCCAAGAAACCAAATAACTTTTAATCTCCCGGTTCCAAATATTTAAACTTGAGCTTTATAACTTCACAGATACTTACAACTATGTACATTATGAAGAATGTTTCATTTGCAATAGGAAAACATTAATGTATGTCAGCTTAAAGCTCAAAATGTTCACAACACTAGTAAGTGTCTTATAACTTCTTATGATTTCATAAAAGATAGGTCCCTGAGTCTATACACATGACCTCTGCTCCCTGCTGAAGCTACACCAAATTCAAATACTCCAGTTTTACTGCATTAGCGTTCACCCTACTACACTAGTTTTCTATTGCACCACAGATGCTCATTGCACATACTCTGACAGAGTCACTGCAGTCAGTGGAAGGGGAAGCACAGGCTAAACTGCATTTGTGTGAACAAAGAAGAGACCACAAAACAAACCATGAAGAGAACTGATATCTGTGCACTTACCTTGCAATATCTGTATCAAAATCAGCCTCAGGTGCAACAGTCAGTAAAGAGGGCAGCAAACCCTTGCATTTAGTGGGAGGTTTCTGTGAAGCCAGATTACCTGGAAAGAGTTCAAAACAGTTCTTTTAATACATGAAGATGAAGTATACTTAATAGGAATAAGTTTCAAATGAGCAACAGCACAACAGAAAACAAAACAGCTGTACGACAGGAGACATTACAGGCCACCATGATCCGTGTGAGGAATTTAATCCTCTGAAGGTGACAGAAATTTGTTATGAAGTATGGGGATTTAGATGCTGGTAGACACAGTTTAGCAAAGAACATCTAATACCCAAGATAACATGGTGTTAACCCTCTAATCAAGGATGTGAAGGAGACCAGAAAGTGCATGATATTTTGCCTAATTAGTTGCTATCAAAGTGAGGACAAGTTCAAGCACTTGCAAAACAAGACAAACTTGAGATTATTTAAAAGCTTAATTATGATTTCCGAGTCTTCTGTAACACAGAATTAGCCCATGAAGTAAAAATAATCCCTAGAGAAAAATCTGAAGAAATCTCTCTCATTTTAATGCCCAAGTAAAATGACTATTCATTAAAGCTAAGCAGTTTTAGACCTATGTTCTCCATCTCTCCACTTCTAATATATACTGAAGCAATCTTCATCACAGGAAGTAGCATGTAATACCGCAAGAATGAACTGCTGTCATTATCTGCAGATCAATACAATTTTTTTAAGTAGATATTACAGTACCTATTGATTTCATGTTTTTCGCATCTGGAGTTGCGCTTTCCACAGAGGAGATTCTTTCAATGACAACAGAGCTGCACATAAGTAATTGAGTTGATACAAACTGATTTGAAGTTTGCAGTGCATTTCCCTTGAACAATGCAATCAGGGCTTCTTTCCCATTATCTCAGTTTAAGCTCTTTTTTTCTTTTATATTAATTTAGTTTTGCCTAAATGTATTAACTTTGAGGTGCTAGAGTCAGCCACCTTGGAGTAGCGATTGCAGTCAAAAAAGGTGTGGCAAAGATGAAGATGCTAAAGAAACAGGAAACAGAAGGACATGGAAGAACTAAATGACTTTATCGAAGGGCACTTGGTGGATCAGTCAATCAATGAGCTCCACTAGGTCATGCTCTGTTCTTTTAAAAAAGCTTAAAACTGGTAAATTTTTGCAAATGAAGTCAACAGCACATTTGCTTGACTGACTATCTCACGCTGCAATGAATAATCTATAATGAGAGTGACTGCAAGGCAAGATGCACCATCACACAGGAAGAAAAAAGATCAGACCACTATAAACAAGAAGTTTAAAGGGATGGGATTGGGGCCAGCTACCATCCTGAAACACATCTCCCAAAACTGGTAAAACGTTTACTATTTTTAGCCTTCTTGCAGAAAACAGAGCCCTGCCTAACCACTGGTCAGGTGCAGGTTAGTTACTTGAAAAGGTGAAGGAAGATAAAAGGAAGCACCTGAAAGGCCTGGGGAAAGCACAGATGTATAACCACCTCATTCATGTCTTCCTGTCATGGAGAGTTCAATCCTCTTCCTTCGCCCAATTTCTTCACAGGGTTAAACTCATTTAGGAGTTGCAGCTTTTCAGAGAGCTGGTCTACTTATTTATCTCTTCTTAACACTTCAAATGTGTTGTTGAGTCATTTCAACTGACTATTGACTTTCACAACACAACTAAAGGATTTTTCATGGATTTTTTGTGTTTTTTGTTTGTCAGATAAGACACTTTTCACAAGGCAGTTTATGGAAAGAAAAGAACCTCAAGAGAGTCATTTCTCCTTTGCATAGTGACTCATCATATCATAGTTACCCCATCATCTCCAAGGGCAATACTAGGCCAGAGCTGCTCTGGAAGATCTCCTTAGGGAAACATTCACTTCTCAAACCCATCTCAGGACTCTTGCTCCAAGACTTCACAGAACAGAAGAAAAGCCTTTGACAGTAATAAAAAAAAGGGGAAATGGGATTTTGACAGGGAAGAAGCCTGAGAAGCCAACAACAGATGCACACGAAGGAAATTTTCCTCCTTTCCCACCTCAGTAATGAAAGACATGAAAAAGTGTATTTACAAAACGCACGGCGGACTTGAGACAACAGGGCCATGGGGAAAGGCAAAAAACAGACCTCACAGCTGGCATGGGATATCTGAAGAAATAAGAATCACAAGGAAAAAAATAAGCAAGAAGAGTAGTAATCTTCACAATGAAAATGGTGCACAAAGACAGGCCAAAGTTCAAAATATGTTTGTTCGCTCCTAGACACGTAGGCCCAAAAAGTAGCTAAAATTATTGCAAGGGGCACACAATGTCAGGATTCGTGATCTTTACTATTTTACATACTGCAACATATGTTATGTACGAGCATTTGGGTGGGTCAAACCCGTAATTTTCTTGCGCAGCAAGACACTGTTTCGGAGCTTTTGTTATGGATGAAGTATCTAAGGGCAATACGGCAGATCAGCTCACCCACCAACTGCTGTGCAGGGCGAGAGAAGCGGACAGATTTAAACAGCAGCCTACTGATCTAAAGTAAGGTGAGGAGCAGATGTTAATATTAGGCAAAACTCAGTACTGCAATGACAGACTTTCCCAGAGCCCACCTCAAAGTAAAACAACAGCCTGCAGTAGAGGAGCACAACATGGACTTCAGTGACGGTGCAATAACACACTGTGCAGAACCTGCCCACCCACAACACCCTGCTTGCAGTTAGAAAAAAGATATTTGGAAAGGAAGAGGATAAAGCGAAGGACACAGAGACAGTTATCGTAGGCAGTTATTGTAGGTTAATTAATCAGAAAAAGTTAAATGCAAAAATATTCTGTGAAAGCCTGCCTGCGCAGACAAGCTATAAATCAACCGTGAAGCACAGTGTGCTTTAAAAATGCCCTTTACAAGCTGCTCTGCACTGCAAACATAACCTCCTCCTCGTCAGGTACCACAGCCTGGGGCAGGGGCTGAGGAAAGGGAACAAACCACTCAAAGGCACAGCTGGAGCATAGATTCTTGGCAAATAAACAAGGCAAAAGCACATAAATCAGAAAGGAAGAAAGAGGCTCCAATGTAAGACAAACACTTCTCCAATAAAAGATATAAACACTTGGCATGCCAGCTAAGTAGATGTTGCACAAACAATAAAAGAGGTGCTCATCGGCAGTGTGTCTGGCCAATCAAAACCAGCCACCCTGCGAACAGCGCAACCAAGATGCCTAAGCACAGGACCATGAAGTACAGACCAACATCCCCAGAGCTCCTGGTGCTGCACAGTTAAGGGACTACTGCTGCACCTGTGATCTCTAGCATGTTTAGACAGACTATCCAAGCTCTACAAGGGAAAACCGCATTGCCTGGTGTGATCCGCTACTCTAACGTTGCCAGAAACTGGCAAGTAGTCTGAGAAAGGAGTAATTATGGATCTCACGAGAAGCTACACAGGCTCGGATGTTGGGCAAAGCTGCAGCAAGGAGCTGGATGCTGGGAAAGAAAAATAATAAAACTCTGGGCTGGAAATGAAGGATGCATCAGTTTTCACAGCCTCTCTTGACTTTATGGAAAGAAGTGACCACTCTGCACCATGATGCCTGCAGAACACTATTGTGTGTGTTGACCCTGATCTATTATTTATGACAGAATTTACAGATCTCTCTTTTCCCCAACTGACAGCCAGCCAACTACTAATTTGCAGGCTAAAATGCTGCAAGGTCTGCAGACCCCAGAGCATCTGCAAGCCAAAAAGATTCTGAAATGCTTGGACAAAGCCCAGCAATTTTGCCAGTCCTCAAAGTAACAGCCACCAAGACTACGGAATTGCCACAGGAAAAAAAACCAGACAAGATCCGCAGATGCCAAAAGTGCAAGCTATTTATATCATTCTTTTAACAACAACAAATGAGAGCATCACTTGAGGCAGTCTGACAGCCCTGGGTTTGAAAAGGTAACTGTGGAATTCCTAAGATTACTTGGTATGTTTTACTCATGCTTCTTACAAATCACACAACTCCCTGAAAGCAAAGGCTAGGAACTATTAACATCTCACCAGATTTAGACAGACTACTCCCAAGATTATTCCATATAATACTTCAAACAAGTTCCCCAAACTCCCATGGCGGCCTATGCTTCAGAGAGTTAAGCTGGGGAAATGGAAGTGGGGAATAATTTTGGCTCAGTGACCTCATGTTCCATTGCATCCACAAATTAACTCCTCCTATGACGTTATATAACTTTTGAGAAAATATTTGTGGTTTAGAACTGACTGTTCAGTTTGTCTTCTTGCATGGATAATTACTTCTTTAAAAGGAAGTATACATCAATAATATTCATGGGGAGCTTTATAAGGGCTTGGCAAACATTTCTGACAAAACAAAAAACTCAAACAGAAGGATTACTCATAGAATGCTACATCAACAGCTCTTTTGACAAGCATCTGGATTATGCTGCTCTTTTAAAAGGGAAAAACAAAGATGTCACTTCTAAGTTTAAATGGAAACAGTGAAATATGCCATTAAAAACATCAGATCATAAACAAAGCTATTTTGGTGAACTGAAATGCAGTGAGCAATTATGACAAAGTTTGCCAAGATAATTTACAGACACTTTTTTCCAAAAAATATTTATAAAGCACTGAAAGATGTACAGAGATCACACGTTAGCAGAGTTTACAGGCATACAAAATCAGACATGCAGGATTAATGGCACATCATGTCTCATCTTTTTCTTCAAATGGCCTTTAGTTGATACTCAAAATGAAGTTAAAGAATGCACACCTACCAAAGCAAACAACACTCCAGAGAGTATGCAGACAGGCACTTTAGAGGTCCATTCTCAAAGACTGTATCTCAGAATCACGGAACATTAGGGATTGGAAAGGACCTCAAAAGACCATCTAATCCAACCCCCCTTCCAGAACAATCACCTAGACCAAGTGGCACAGGAACATGTCCAGGCCGGTTTTAAATGTCTCCCGATAAGAACATATTTCATTATCCTTCCCCTAAACCATGTCAGAGAATTGCACTGTTCAAGTTGCATTGTTATTAATTCTTGGGGTATTCTGTGACAAGGCTCACAATCAGATGACTTAAGATGCAAACAGGAATTTGTTACTCATACCGAGTTTCTTTTTTACTCAGGGAAAGCTCAAGGAAAGCTACTGAGATGCTGTGTGGAGCTCAAAAGATTCATATGCAAAGAGAGACCACTGAAAAGACTGATTCATGCAAACACATGCAAAGTTCTAATGGATCTGCAATGTTCAGTTCAAGACTGTTCACCTGAACAGTGAAGTTTCTGAAGACAAATACACAGTCTAGTAAAGGGGACAGATTTCCTTAAACTCAAGTCAGCTACTTCACAATTCAAGTCCACTGGCTTTGCTGGAGATTTGGTGAAAGTAAGAGACCAGTACATGTGTTCAAAGGTCTGTTATTTCTTTATTAAAGCAAAGACTAGCTAAGACTAGACTTCTGAAATGGTGTGCAAGCATTGGGATTAAAAGGTTGAAAAGTTTTAGGATAGCTTGAGGCTTGAGCAACATATCTCCCCAACTTTACTGTGTCACTACAGAGCTGCAGAGACTAGCATTCAAAGCACTGAAGCATTTGACAATGAAAAGATCAACTTCTTTGACATCATGAACCAACTTTTTGCAGTTCAAGGTCTTCTCCAGATTTTTGTCCAAAAAGACAGTAGAAAAAGTAGAAACAGAAGAAGCCAGTTGCTTTGCCATCTGCAAATGGTTTTTAATAGAAAGCCCTTCTAGTAACACTCTAAGGGACTATCACAGAGTCAGGTAAGATAACCAGGTGCAGGTGATGTGAAGACAGCCACATGTCTTTTGTACTGTGGGAGGAATGCTATTAGACAGCTGGAAGGCAGCGGGATAAGGAAAAGGCTTCTACAAAGGAACCACAGCAGTGGCAAAGTACCTGTCTCAGGGTTTTCTGTGTCACTCCTAGTATACAAAGTCTTGCACAGACTGAGCAGAGAACAAGAATTACCAGAGACAGCAGAGATGAGGGGAAAACAAACTAAACCTTATTATACTTGATCTCATGGTGCAAAATGGGGATGGAGAGCAGTGTCATTAGCTCAGAAGAAACAGGCTGCACTAGAAAAGGCTAAAGGCAACTGACTCTTTCACAGTCTAAACAAACACTGTCACACCCCAAGAGAAGTCAGAGTCCTTATGCACTATTCAGCTACAAAGTAGTCTGAAAGGTAAAAATACAGCCCTGATAACACCACTACAGTGTGGTATGGCCAGCAACACCCTGCATCCCTGTTCTAGTCTGAATTTGGTAGGTTTGTTGCCTGTGGTCAGGGAATGAGTGACGCATTGTCAACTCTTTGTTCAGCTTGGAACTCTAAGCTGTTTGTTTTCAATTCTGCAGAAGCCAGTACGGTTTGGAGCATCTTCTTTCTGGCCTCTGTGATTCTAGTGGAGAGTCTCTTCTTTCTGTCTGGTCTGTGTTTAAAGAGGAAGCATGTGTCACTGGTAGCCAGCATGACAGACATCTTGCCTTTGAAGCATGCTGAACAGAGACAGTGGGAGTTTTAGAATCTCAAAGATAAGCAAAAAGGTTTTGTCTGCTTGTTTGTTGAAATAGCGAGTCTTCCCTTTGTTAGTGGCCTTAGAAATTGACATGCTGGAAATGGAAGACTGGTCTGGATGCACGTGGGAGAGGGAACGGGGTGATCTAGGTGATCCTGCTGTGGCAGGGGGATTGGACTAGATCAGGGGTCCTCAAACTTTTTAAACATGGGGCTGGTTCCTTGTCCTCGGACAGGGTCAGGGGCCGGAGCCGCCACCCTCAGCCTCAGGAAGTGGCAAACTGCGGCCACTCAGCAGCAGGAGGAAATACAGGCAGACACGTGGGCCGGATTGGACGCCCTGGCGAGCTGTATCCAGTCTGTGGGCCGGGGCTTGAGGACCCCTGGACTAGATGAATTTTCGAGGTCCCTTCCAATCCCTAATGATTCTGCAATTCTGTGATTCTGTAACTGGCCCTTAAAAGACCTGTTGCTGCTGAGGGGTTTATGCACAGACTGAATGGACTCCATATTGAAAAGAACTGCTGGAAGTCTCTTCCCTGAGAGGGGATGAATATAGCAGCTTGGTACAGTTGTGTAAGGACATGTGATGTCTTTTTGTTGGGGTTTTCTATGTCTTGGGAATTAAATGTGTCCTGCTGCTTGTTCCAAGTTGATCCATTCTTTGGTTTTTGCCTCAACTTTTTAAAAGTTATTTTGGAACCCTCCTTAATTTGTTTTTATTTCAGCCATTATCAAATTAACTAAATCATCAGACCTCACCAACTGATGACAATCCCAGAAGGATTTCAAAGCTATGAATGTCTACCTAGAGGAATTAGGCTTGGGGGATAGAGGTATTGACAGAAATCACTTCCAGTTCCCCAAATAGTCACCATCTTTGTTTTGCCTCAGAATCACTTTGGACTGACCGCAGTAGGGGAAACCTTATTTTTTCCACAGGGACCACCATACTATTTACTGACTAAATAATCCTAAAGATCTTTCTGACCTTAGCCAAATCCTCCTGCATAAACAGTGCAGGACTCATTTTCTTGCTGTGTTCTAGAAAGAAAAATAAAAATCCTGTCATGAGTGCCAAATTCTAGAGATGCCTTGAGCACACTGGTGAAAGGTTTTTGTGATTAGTTATTCCTGCTGTCAAAATATTTATGCATTATGATTTCCTTGGCTTCATTTCTAGACAATTCAATTGATTTTTGTTCAACAGACTTAAGACTCTTCCTTTCTTAAAGTTTCCTATGTAGAAAAGCTTTTCATATCTTTCCTTCTTTTGGATCAGGGCGATGAATGATTGCAAGAGATTCTAGTGACTTAAAAGCCTATCTTTTGACTTCACCACCATCATCACTCTTGTGTCATCTATCCCTCTCTCATCTACCCTTGGAGAACAGGTTCAGGAAACTGGATTTTGGGGATCTGGATGAGGAGGCTGAAGACATTATCTTAACTAGAGAACCCCCAAGGAGCACCCTGACAAGAAGGAGGCGAGGGACAGGCTCTTTTCACTTGCTCCCTGTGATAGGACAAGGAGCAATGGGTGTAAGTTGCAGCAAAGGAGGTTCCGCCTCAACACAAGGGGGAACTTCTTTCCTGTAAGGGTCACGGAGCACTGGAACAGGCTCCCCAGGGAGGTCGTGGAGTCTCCTTCTCTGGGGACTTTCAAGGCCCACCTGGATGTGTTCCTCTGTGATCTGTGTTAGGTAGTTTTGTCCTGCTCCGGCAGGGGGGTTGGACTCAATGATCTCTTTGGGTCCCTTCCAACCCCTAACATCCTATGATCATGGCTTGTTAGACTCAGGTGGGTTGCACCTATTTAATAAGGGTAAAAGAGTACTAGGCCATGAGTTGGCAGGCCTCATCAAGAGGGCTTTAAACTAGCACTGAAGGGGGAAGGGGATGGTACTGAAGTCTCCCGGGAGGTAATAATGGATGGTGTATCCGCTCTGAAGACGAATGTATTGGCCCAACTGCGGTGTGTATATTTTAATGCACAAAGAACGGGCAACAAGCAGGAGGAACTTGAAGCTTTTGCATGCCAGGAAAGGCATGACATAATTGCCATCACTGAAACGTGGTGGGATGACTCTCACGACTGAGTGTTGGATTGCATGGGTATACACTATTTAGGAGAGACAGGCGAGGCAGAAGGGGTAGGGGGTGACCCTGTATGTTGCTGAAGTTCTGGAAGTCATGGAACTTACTGTCATCCCTGATCTCAAAAGCCTATGGGTTCAGATTACAGGGTTAGCTAACAAGATTGACATTGTGCTTGGAGTGTTACAGACCACCCAATCAGGATGATGAGGTTGATCAAATATTCTGCAGACAACTGGAGGACATCTCAAAATCGACTGTCCCGATTCTCTTAGGCAACTTCAATCTCCCAGATATTTGCTGGGATCTTAACACAGCAGTGAGGAGGCAGTCTAGTAGGTTTGTAGAGTGTATTGAGGACTGTTTCTTGTCACAATTGGTCGGTGAGCCTACCAGGGGTGAGGATTTTGATTTGCTAGTTGCAAATAGGGCAGACCTGGTGGGTGATGTGGTTGTCAGAGACTGTCTAGGAGGCAGTGATCATGAAATGATTAAGTTTTCAATTAATAGTGGAACAAAAAGAGGGGTCAACAAGGCATTCAAACTAGACTTCCTTAGGGCAGATTTTGGTTTGTTCAAGGAATTGATTAGGAATGTTCCTTGGAAGGCAGCCCTTTCTGAAAAGGGGGTCCATGAGAGCTGGATATACTTCAAGAATGTATTCTTGAAAGCACAAAACCAGGCCATCCCTGCGTGTCATAAGATGAGTCGTAGGGGAAAAAGGCCAGCCTGGATGAGTAAGGAAATTTTGAAAGAACTAAGCAAGAAAAAGAGGATGTATCACCTTTGGAAAAAGGATCAGATCAATCAAGTCATGTATCATGGAACTGTCAGGTTGTGTAGGAGGAAAACTAGAGAGGCAAAAGCCCAACTTGAACTCAGGCTGGCCACTTCTGTTAAGGACAATAGGAAGAGCTTTTACAAATACATCAATGGAAAAAAGAGGGGTAGTAATAATCTCCACTCCTTACTGGACATGGAGGGAAGTTTAATAACTAGAGATGAGGATAAGGCAGAGGTACTTAATGCCTCCTTTGCCTCTGTCTTCAACAACAGGGTAGACTGTCTTAAGGATGACTGGTTATCTAAACTGGCAGACAGGGACAGGGTGCAGTGTAGTTCCCTGTTATCCAAGAGGTTCTGGTTAGAGACCTGCTGATCCATTTGGATCCCCATAGGTCCATGGGACTGGATGGGATTCACCCCAGAGTGATGATGAGAGCTGGCGGATGAGCTTGCTAAACCGCTCTCCATAATTTATCAAAAGTCGTGGATCACAGGGGAGGTCCCGGATGATTGGAAGTTAGCAAATGTGACCCCCATACATAAGAAAGGTCGGAAGGATGATCCAGGAAACTACAGACCTGTTAGCCTCACCTCTGTTCCAGGCAAAGTTATGGAA
>VXBP01006168.1:392553-469671 GCA_013400115.1 Rhinopomastus cyanomelas | reverse complement strand
TGTTTAGCCTGGAAAAGAGGAGGCTCAGGGGCGACCTTATCGCTGTTTATAACTATCTGAAGGGTGGTTGTAGTCAGGCAGGGGTTGGTCTTTTCTCCTTGGCCACTGGAGACATGACAAGGGGTCACAGTCTTAAGCTCCATCAGGAGAGGTTTAGACTTGACATTAGGAAAAGATTTTTCACTGAAAGAGTGATCCGGTTTTGGAATGGGCTGCCCACAGAGGTGGTTGAGTCACCGTCCCTGGACGTGTTCAAGGTTAGGCTGGATGAGGTGCTGAGTGGCTTGATCTAGATGTGAGATGTTAGGATTACTGGGTTTATTTGGATTTAGGTTGGACTGGATGATCTTTAAGGTCTTTTCCAACCTTATCATTACTGTGATACTGTGATACCTCCTTGAGGTGCAGACAGACTTGGACACAAAATTCTGTGAGGCCTAGATTTAGCACAGCCTCCTTGAAGTTTTCCTTCAGAAATTGACAGTGCAGGCAACACAAGATTTGTCCTATAAGGTCATGTTCCCCTGCTGTCAACTCAAGGGTGGAGAAATAATCCTCTCTCTCCCTCTCCACTGACTTCAGACTGAATCTAGGACAACTAGTTCAGAGCAGGATACCAAGCTGTAAACAGGCAAAACTGTACAAGCCCAATTCCCAATCCTTACCCCTGCTAAATCATTTTGTTCTAATGTTTTCATCAGAATGGTGTCACCAAGTCACAGTTGAATACAGTTGTCAGAGTTGGAAGTGACCTCTAGAAATCATCTAGTCCAAGTCAAACGCATTGTAGAAGCCATAAATACTGAACTTGCAATCAATTAAAAGCAATAAATCAGATTAACACTTGACAAGATCTGTTTTCTGCGAAATTTTCTATAAAGATTGTTTTGATTAGCATTAACTATATTTTTCTTAATCATTCCATTATCACTGTCCTATTTATTACATCCCAAATCAAGACAAGCCTTCAAACCTCACACCTTGGAGGCAGAGATCTTGGCTACTTTTCCAAAGCAATCAACCAAATATCCAAAGCTGACTGCCAGCAGCACACTGGCATAACAGAGCTCTTAATCGCCTCTCGCCACCTCCCAATTACATGACTAAAAAAAGATCTGTAGCTTAATTTGTCATCCCCAAAGAAACAGCAGAATAAACATATCAGTTACAAAAGATCCCTCTTAGACAAAAAATGCAAGCAAAGACAGAAGAGGAAGTGTGGGAGGTGAGCAGGTTACAGTCAATCAAACTTTGAATTCGCTGAGAATAATTAGGAAAAGAAGCAATTCCTTCACAGCAAGAATTTGTTCTGATGTAAATTGTTGATTTTAGCATGTATGTTGGTTTTAGCAATACTCATTCAATTGCTTGAGGAATCATGCTGTTAAAATTGAGTTGCTAGATTTAAGAATTAGGTTATATAAAAACATAGGGTCTTTACATACGGTACGGAGAAACTTTCATCAGTAAGTAGTCTGAGACCAGACCTGCCCTAGGAAGCGTCAGCACTGCTCGTAGACATCCAGATGCTTACATATGATGTAAGCAGAGAGAAAGCAGTTTTCCTTGAAGATTCATATTTTCCTGGCAGTCATGCATTTTCAGCAGCATGCTCGATTAGTGGCACATCCGTGCTACTTCCAGCGACTCCCAGCTAGCAAGCTTTTTCAATGAGCTTGACAGTCTTATCACAGATCCATAGAATTTCTCAGGTTGGAGGGGATCTCTAAGATCTAGTTTCAACCCCCATACCATGGGCAGACACCTCTCACTAGACCCCGATTTTTCCTGACATAAATAATATGTTGATGACAGAGTACATCATGCTCCAGTGCCTGGGATGCTGCTGTTTACTTCCTCAGCCTTCTCCTTGTCTAACATTGATGTCAAGGATTAGTACAAAAAGTCTTCACAGCTCAAGCTCTCTGGTGACATGCCACCCAGGCCCAACCTCTTCATCTCACTTAAAATGTCTACTAAAGTTCTTCTCAGTCCTCTTTTTTTGGTTCTCATTTATCACAACTCAGCAACTTCCAAAACACAACTGCCTCAATCTGCCAATTGCAAATAAAACCACTTCAACAAGCTACACAACCCAAATTCCATGCTACAAGGCATGCACCGTTGAGGTGGTCTATCAGACCACTTCACTGTGCTGCATGGCTTCTGCCAAGACTTAGACTTCCAAGACCCATGCAAAACAATGAAATATTCTTAACATTCCAGGACAAATCAACAGAAGATATCCATGCTCCAAAGAATTCCAAACACAGTGGTCTCTCGGGAACCATCAAGTGAGGAAAGGAAGTCACAAATGTAAAATTGTGTTTAACCAATTCTTCCCTTCTTCGCATTGAATCTCACTGGGCATGCCCAACACTCATGAGGGGAAAAAGTCAATTTATGCCTGGTATCTCATACATGAAGGTTAGTTTGGCATTGGCCTCGCACTGAGGTACAGGTAGCATGAGCAATCCCTTGTCTTCAGAGAAGAGCAGTATTGTTCTGATTTCTAGAACTACAGTTGAAAAAAACAGCCATTTTAATCAAAATGTAAGGCCAACCCCCAGGCAATTGGAGTCAGTGGTAGCATTACTTATCTCCTGCAGCAGGGGATGAGGTACAGCCTGGAAGCTACTCCAGCCCTGGGGCGGGGTCTGGACACAAGCCCCCACTCCCCACCAATGTCTCTGGGCAGATGCCCAACAGCCAAGAGAGCTAAACCAGAAAAGTGGCTACCTTTTATAGGCTGGCATTGTCAAGCCCCTGGGGAAAAGATCACCCTAGGGGTTAACAGGAGCATCTCAAAGCTAAAATGCAATTTTATTCATGAAAGCACAAATCCAGTTACTTGAAAGTTTGGGCAACTGTCACGTCATAACAGCTAGCGCAGGATTTTAAGCTATAGCTCAGACTGTAGGCAACTCTTTTCAACATTTAACACACAACTCACTTGTTTCTTTGGACTCTCTTTCTCAAACTGCAAGAGACAACCCTAGAATTAATCTTTGTGATTGCAAAGGTAACTTCACACCATAAGAGTAGTGTGGCCATGAGATATTAATGAGTCCTGATCAAGTGCACATTCAGTCCAAGTCATTTGCTAAAAAAGTTAGCCTCCTATAGGCTACATAAATACATAATACATCTACATTAACCTGTGTGACACTGACACAGCCTTTCCAGCAACCTGGAGACTCCAATTTTCACATTTTCGTGAATGCAGTGTCAAATCTATTTGTAATAGGATCATCTATTATCTGCCAGTATTGGCCAAACTAGGTGAGACAATAATGGCTAGTAGTATATTATATCTGGAACCCTGATGAAAATTAGCAGGAGGCAAATGGAGTCATTGAAAACAAAAATGTTACTTGTTGATGGCTTAATGAACATGTTCTTGTTCATTTTGTCATCTCCAGCCTATAAACTGATAAAATGAACAAAACTCTATCAGACTTACTGCCCCAAAGTCTTCCTACCTTCTCAAGCATAGAAACTTTTCCTTCTTGGAGTAATAACCAAATCACACTCCACTACAGTGACAGGTCTACTGCCGAAGTTACATGTTCTAACAGTGGAAATAGCATCTGAATTCACACAGTCTTTTATTTGGTTTGCCCACAATGTACTGGGTAAAAGGGGAGAGAAATAGTAACCAGAAAGAGACAGATGACAAATGGAAGCATCACACTTTGAAGTGGGTAAGAAATTTGGTGGAATTTTATCAGGCCCACTAGAATTACCCTTTGACTTATGGAACATGTACATCCATTTTATACTTTTATTTTTAGTACTACAAGTAAGTCCACTGAATGGAAACACTCTCACAAGAGAGTAAACTGGTGAGGGTTCCCCCCCACACTTAAACTATAAAGAAATTCATACTGAATTATATTAAATGTTTGAGTCATATGCAATTAAAACAATTTCAAATTTGATTAAAAAGTGTTAAAACTTTGGTTTTATTTAGGGGCTTAAAATGCACTAAGATTTAATGAAAATGTTAAATTATATAGGTGAACTTTCTTTTGTATATAAGGATAAAAAATTGAAATTACACACAAAAAAATCCATGGAAGATCTTCTTGCCATCTGAGGTCAATGCAAGCATGTTTGTGTATTTAAGTGCTGTAAAGTGCAAGCATATAGCTATATTATTTCTTCTACAACTCTGTTCGTGCTACTATTTCTTTCTGCAACCTTTACCAAGAGGCCGTATTTCCATGCCTTGTCCATCTAGAATTACCTTTTTTCTTTCTTTGTTTTAATAAAGTCAGCAGTTACTTGAAGTACTTTCTTCACTCGAAGCAATTCACTCAAAATGAGACCAAGAAAAAAATTTCAGTCACAAGCTGCAAAAAGAGAACTAAGTGGGACAGAAAGATATTACAGCCTAACATCACAGCCTTACAGCCATGAGGTCATGTAATAACCAGTTTAGTTACCTAGAAGTACATGCAAGTATTTCTGGAAAACCTTATCACATCACCCAAGTACATGGACACCAGAAGTTTGCATGTACATGATTCCTTTTGAATTACATAAAATTGAAAAACTCTGAAGTCCAGATACACGCATGTTATCTGGTAGGTTGTGACCAAAGGAAGAAATTCATAGAATCATTTATGTCAGAAGAGACTTATTGAGTCCAACCATGAACCCAACTATTCTAAGCTCACTGCTAAACCATAACTCTCAGCTCCACATATACTTAACTTTACACACATCCAGAGATGATGATTCAACCCCCTCCCCTGGACAGCCTGTTTCAAGGTCTGACAACCCTTTCAATAGAGAAATTTTTCCTAATGTCTAATGCAAACTTGGAGCAATGCGAAGATTAGTATCTAACACATGGTTACGGCAAGCTTCATGAGGTTACATCCATGGTATTAGTGATTTATCAGCCGCTTCTGTGTGGGTTTCTACTTGGCTTGAAAGCTTTCAAAACTGTTGTGGTTCCGTATGGACTAGAACTGTGCCAGTAAGAGCAGCAAGGCTGCAATCTGGCTTTGCAACCTAGAAACTAAATAAAGCAGCACCCAGATGCTGCTAAGGATCCACCCCCTTTTGCTATGCATAAAATATGAAAAAAATCTCACAAAAAGAGGCAGTGTAAGACACTGCCTACAGGTAGGGGACACATGAGAAACCAGAGAGTAACTACAGTTCTCATTCCTCCCAGGCATATTCCAGAAGCAGGAACCACAGACCCTGACCTATGGCTGGGTTGTAACCATCAGGTCCTGTAAGTTATAACCACTAGCTCTGCATCTCTCACATCTCTACTAAAGGAGCTTCACTGAAGGTAGGTGTTGAGAAAAATATCTAAAGTATGGCTTGCCATGAATTAATTATTCTGTTAAAAGTTTAATAGAGCTACAATATTTATTACTTGTAGAATATAAAGCTTTAAAACCTAACAGTGAGGAGAGATAAGAGTATATTATTATGATTAGCACAGAGCGGTATAAATTTAAGGTGTTTAGTTGCAAGTCGTAACACTTAAATTATTACTAGCTGGAGAGTATTATGGAAATAAGTTAAATGTAATAGAGAACAAAAATAAATCAGTTCCTTAAATGAGTATTCCTTGTTTTAAACTCTAAATAATTTAAAACCTAAATGCTGCAACCATTTTGATTTGGAGCATTTCACCCTGACATATACTTGGGAGTAAAAACAGAAACCTGTAGTAAATCATCTCTAAAATACCAGGGTATATCAAGACAGAATGATAGAGGAGCTGTTCTAGAGATGAGAAACACTTCAAGGAAGCAAGGCAAAGAAGGAAATTTTGGACAAGATGTCAATGAGAAGCAGCTTCATGCTAAGAGGTACAAGAACACCTTAATCAGTGGAGCAAGGACAGGAGGGAGAGATGCTTCCAGATGAGCCAGCACTGGAGTGGAAGTGACCTGCATCAAATTCCTGGGGCTCACCACCCTCCTAATGACCCACCGGAGAGGAACAAAATGTGCTTTTGCTCAGTGCACACCACAGCTGACAGGTGAAGGGAGGTATGCAGCTTTATTTTGAAGCTTTACACAAATACTTAATGGTCCAGAAAAAAAAACCCATTCTTGGAGTTTTGCATTATTCAGTAATTTCTCTAATTATAAAGTGACTTTGGGCACCACTATTGTTGCAGCCTGTCCTTTTGTATTAGGGCCCATTGTTTAAGCAGCCATGAGCGAGCACCAAGAAACCCAGCATGCCAAAGCAAGCATCTCCCAAGTGTCACTTCTACCCAGCCATTGTTCCTCCGGCAGGTAATATGTGCATTATCTACACTGACCTCTCCTTAATTTATAATACCTCCATGTCATAAACCAATTATCAGCATTTGACATGAGCAGCACTCACTAGCTGGAAAAGCAATTAAAATTTAGGAGCTGTCTCTTGCAACAAAAAGGCATTCACCGAAGTAGCACTATGGAAAAGTTGTGGCACGCAAGCCATCAGTCTAATTCTGGCTCT
The DNA here is from genome assembly GCA_013400115.1 of Rhinopomastus cyanomelas. Classification (NCBI taxonomy): domain Eukaryota; kingdom Metazoa; phylum Chordata; class Aves; order Bucerotiformes; family Rhinopomastidae; genus Rhinopomastus; species Rhinopomastus cyanomelas. The sequence continues at coordinate 463,188 of VXBP01006168.1, read as the reverse complement.
ATCAATCACACCAGGTCTTGCTGAATAGCAATGTGCAGGCAAGCAAACAGCAATGTTTACGAGGTGCAGCTGGTGGTACTTACGTTAACAGCAAAAGCAGCACCAGTTAAATTAACATTCTTCATTCTTTCATTGCTCATTATGGTTTGACAGACATACCCGCAGTCCACATAAATGACTTAGAGCAAGAGAGCTGTCGAGCATCCTGCCATGAAACAAGACCACCTAATGGGAGCAGCCACTGTAATTAAAACTCTGGAAGCCAAGATTTATACCAGTTTAAAGATGCAGCAGTGGGTATTATGACCTACTTTAAGTTTTATTAAAGGAATCATGAAAGCCTGTGCCGTTATTCAAGTGAAATCTAAGAGCCTACCTACTGTTTGTGATATTTGTCCGATAAAAGGGACTCGAGCATTCTTTTGATCTCCAAAACTTGTGTTGTTTCAGGTCTGGAGATGCAGGGGGAGAGAAAAGAGAAAGATATTACTTAAGTATTAACTAATCGGCTTCCCCATGAGAACACACTCCTTAAGTCTTACTCATTCAAGTCCACAAGATTTTCTTTGATGGGGAATTGCAGCAACTGGTTCTGCTTAAAAATTTACAGCCACATTTAATCTCTTGGATCAAGAAAAGTTAATTTCATCAATTCAAGGCTGTATTTCATGGAACTGTAAGTCTCAGAGATGACTACAGTACCAAAAAGAGTGAAAACTCACAAGTATTTTATAAAAGCACCTCCAAAGCCCCAGAATTTGACTTGACCAAGTAACAGAATTTCTTCAAACTGGAAGTCAACTGCATTGAAAAGAAATCAATGCAGTCATCAGAAAAAGTATGTTTAAACAAAATGAATCACAGACCTGTAGTTATACACTGTGTGAACTTTACAAACACTGTGTGAATACTACTCTAAGTTATTAAACACACATCAGATCACAAAAGACTGTCTTTTGCAGAAGGTGAGAATCACCAAGGAACACACAGTGTGGCAGCACCATATCCCCACTCCCTACCAGGTGCATGGAACCATGGGGCAGGGCTTGCAGAAGACAAAATGCTACACAAGCAGTCTAAGAAATGCTGCAGAGAAACTAGTTGTAACATTTGGCTCTCTGCAGGAACATCAACCATCTTATTTCAACATCCCAGATATGATCTTCCTACCAGAACTTGTTCTTCACCCATTTTTCCCTCTACCAACAGCAATAAAAAGGGGGAACTTTTTCACCTTTTCCCCTTAAGCCATTCAAAAACATCATTCCCCTTGCCTTCAATGCATCAGCCACTGACACACTTCCCATATAAACAGAAGTCTGTGGTTCAGTCCCTTCCGTTGTCTGAGACCCTCAGCTCCCAGGAGGCACCTGGCAGTTTAATGTAACTTGTAAGGGGAGGGGAACAAAACCCCCTAATGCCACATTTATTATCATCAGCTCTCTATTTCCTGTGAGGCATTCCCACTTCTTGCAAGATGTACCAGTTTGGGGAGTTAATTAGCTAAGGACATATCCACATGTTAGAGCTCTTCCATGACAACCCCACCACTCTCACCCACCGTCCCAGTAGCCTGTTTTACAACCAACTTCCTAACACAGAAGATTGAGCAAAAACCCCCTCGGGAACAGGTTAACTCCAATCTTGTTCTCATCCCTGATATCATCCCGAATAGCTGGGAAAGGGCTGTGACTGATCCAAGGGAACATAATGGCATCTCCCCAGTACCCCTGCCTGAGAACATCACACTCAGCCTGCCAGGGTGACCATCTCTTATGCCCAGACAGAACTCCTGGCCATTCTCCACACACAACAGTATGCAAGTTAATTCACTAAGAAACATTGTTTTTTCTCCCCAAGAAACTTAGCAGGTGCTAGGAAATGTTGTGCAATATCACCTGAGGGCTGCAAATGAAAACAGATCCAGAGCTCCTTGCTCCCACTAGTTTCACCGAAATCCCAACATCATTAAGGGCTTTGCTACACAGGGGTGTAGTTTTGCTTGTCCCATGATGAAACTACAGGCATATCTATAAAGGAAACCCATTTGGGACACATGGGGTGGAGAGTAGCTGGAAAACACTGAAGTTTTTATCAGCTTTGCTATATAGTTAATCTATAATTTAATAGAGGTAATTCTGTTAGATGTTGCCTGTCACAGAAAGATATGAAGAAACAATGGTCTCCACATTACATTGTTTTGTTGTGGTTTTTCTTCCCCTCCCCCCCAAGGGACAGTTAAGAACAACCTGACCTGAACAACTGACATAGTACAACTCCTCTCGTACATTATTCAGTTAGAACAGATACACTCTGCTTCTGAAAAACCTCTTTACTCTGAACACTGCCAGAACATAGAGATACTGCTTGCTGTTGATGGAAGACTTAAGTACACAGTCAGCTATAGACATTGAAGACGACATGATTTTGGAGGACAACATGTTAAAATTTCAGAATCACAGTCACTTTGGTTGCAAAGGACCCCTGGGATCATGGAGTTCAACCATCCACCCTACTTTACAAGTTAACCCCTAAACACCTCATCCAAACGATCTTTAAACATATCCAAGGATAGCAACTCAGTCACCTCCCTGGGAAACCCATTCCAATGTTTGACAACTCTTTCTGTGAAAAAATTCTTCCTAATACCAAGTCTAAACCTATAACAGGTTCTGTTATAACTTGAACCCATTCCCTCTTGTTCTGTTGCTAATTGCTTGCAAGAAGAGACCAGCACCAACCTCTCCACAACATCGTTGCAGGCAGTTGTAGAGAGTGATGAAGTCTCCTCTCAGCTACCTCCTCTTCAAACTAAAAAGCTCCAGCTCTTCCAGTTTTTCCCCTCATAAGATTTACTCTTCAGGCCCTTCACCTGCTCCAATCTATCCAAGTCTCTCTGAAGAGCCTCCCTACCCTCTTGCAGATGAGCACTCCCACCTAACTTGGTGTCATCTGCAAACTTACTAATGCCACACTGTGTCCTTTCCAGATCATCAGTAAAGATGTTAAACAGAGATGGTCCCAACAGCAAGCCGAGGCATACCACTGGTGACAGGCTGCTCACTGGATTTAACTGCATTAATCTTGGGGTGATTATAAGGCTCTGGTGAGAGTATGTAGGGATGCAACTAGAAAAGCCAAGGCCTCCTTGGAATTAAACCTTGCGAGAGAGGTCAAGGGCAACAAAAAAAGCTTCTTCAGATACAGTGCAGGTACCACAACTGGAGATAGGATGCTGCTTGATGCAAGCAAATGTTATTTAAAAAAGCAACAGGTTTATATAGATAAAACAAGGCTGTGTGCTCTAAGCGGATTGGTCCCAAGTTTGTTCACACGGCTCTCCAAGGCATCCAATTGGCTAGTAGCACCTGACCATCAAGCACACATTACAACCTAGCTGGAGGGGATGCTCAGACCCTCTGTTTACTAATGTTAGTGTTTCTTTGCTCCCTGCCTCCATATTCAGCCTTTCTGCTGTCCCAACCATCCTCAGTAATTTTCCACTCACATGTCTGCCCAAAGCCCGTGACCCACAAGGGCCACTCGCCAAGTCTCATCCTTCATGCAGGTAAAACTAAAACTAGAGACAATGTAGGCCCCCTGCTGAATGAGGTGGGTGCCCTGGAGACAGAGGTTACAGAGAAAGCAGAGATACTCAACACCTTTGCCTCTGTCTATACTTCTGGGGGCCATCTTGATATCAAGCCCCAGACTGTTGAGACTCCAGATGAAGTTGAGGCAAGAGAGAAGCCTGCCTTGGTTGAGGAGGACTGGGTTAGGGGTAAGTTGAGCAACCCAGATGGGATGCACTCACGCATACTAAGGGAGACTGTGGAAGTCATTGCTAAGTCACTCTCCATCATCTTTTCTAAGTCATGGGGATCAGGAGAGGTGCCTAGGGACTTCAAAAAGGGTAAGAAGGAGGACCCAGGTAACCACAGACCTGTCAGCATCACTTGCATCCCAAGAAACATGATGGAACAATTTGTTCTGGAGGCTGTCTCCAGGAACATCAAGGACAGGAGGGTCATTAGGGACAGTCAGCATGGCTTCACAAAGGGAAAGTCCTGCTTGACCAAGCTGAGAGCCTTTGATGAGGGCATAACCAGGTGAATAGATGATGGCAGAGCAGTGGATGTGGTCTATCTTGACTTGAGTAAGGCTTTTGACACAGTCTCTCACAGTATCCTCGCAGCCAAACTGAGGCAGTGTGGTCTAGATGATCGGGTGGTGAGGTGGACTGCGAACTAGCTGCAGGATAGATGCCAGAGAATAGTGGTCAACAGGACAGAATTTAGTTGGAGGCCTGTATCTAGTGGAGTGCCCCAGGGGTTGGTGCTGGGACCAGTCCTGTTCAATCTATTCATTGATGACTTGGATGAGGGATTGGCATGCACTGTCAGCAAGTTTGCTGATGACACAAAGCTGAGTGGTGTTGCCAACACCCCTGCAGACTGTGCTGCCATTCAACGAGATCTGGACAGGCTGGAGAGCTGGGCAGAGAGAAATGTAATGAGGTATAACAAGGGTAAGTGTAGAGTCTTGCATCTGGGCAAGAACAACCCCAAGTATCAGTGTAGGCTGGGGACTGACCTGTTGGAGAGCATTGTAGAAGAAAGGGCCAGCAGTGTGCTCTTGTGGCCAAGAGGGCCAACAGCATCCTGGGATGGATCAGAAGGGGGGCAGTTAGCAGATCATGAGAGGTTCTTCTCCCCCTCTACTCTGCCCTGGTGAGACCACATCTGGAGTACTGTGTCCAGTTCTGGGCCCCTCAGTTCAAAAGGGATGTGGAGCTGCTGGAGTCCCATGCTCTACCAACTGAGCCAACCAGGTGCCCCACAGCCCAAAACAGGAGGCTCCGCTCTGAAGGAGGGTCCCCAAGGCTGACATGGCATGCAGCACGTTCTTCGTTGGTGCCAGCTCCAGTCTGGTTGGCTCAGCTGGTAGAGCATGCGACTCCGAATTCCTGGGGTCATGGGTTCAAGCCCCATGTAGGACACCTTGAGACAGTACTGTAGGCTTACCCTGCTCCAGCAAGGGGTGTTGGACTTAGATGATCTTTTGAGGTCCCTTCCAACCTGTAACATTCTGTGATTCTGTGATCAGTTTGTAGTATTAGCGTCCCCTCTAAAACCCGGCATTGCTGGCACCTTAGAAACTCAATCTCCCATCAAGTCAATATAGTTTCAATTAGTAAAATTAAAATTAGTCCAAACTAAATGGTGGGGTGGGTGGCAGGGGACAAGCGGAACACATGCTTAGTTGTTCAATCACCTCATTGTTTCTAGTGCTGTAGGACATGATCCAAAATTTGTAAGCATAAAACATCCTTTTCATCAATTGTCAGGAATGTTGGATAGAACTTAAATAGTTCTTTTTTGCCTGCAGAAAAGCTGCAGGAAGGGGCCTCTAACACTTCATGAACATTCACATAGTTGATTTAGGAACTCAAAGTTCTAATCAAGCAATTAACTGATCCAGGCTATGAAGATCCTCCATCAAGCAAGCTTTATTTCTTACAAAAAATCCTCACACCTATAGTAGCAAGTCAGCTCCTGCCTTCCACTCAGAGCTGTAACTCATTGTGGTTTAACAGAAGAAGTCTTTGCATTTCAAACTCCTCCAAACTACATAATTTAGTGAAATGCAAGCCCAACAAAATGCCTTACAGCTTCTTACTGAGACAAAGTATTGGGTATCCACGCACAGAATATGAATCAGCTATTCCAACTGAACCCTTACAGCCTAAGAGACAAAAGGAGACAGAGCTAATGTGTGAAGCAGCACTTTTTTTTTTCAGAACCAGGTGCAAGCTTGTGAAAATGTGTTCTCGTTGCTAATAGCGATCACCAACTGGGATTTGATAAAATGACAACTAGGCTTAGCCTACTTCAGAAAGGCACTCATTAAAAACAGAAGAAAAAAGCACTCAATGTAACAAATAGGAGATTATCCTCTGCAGCACAGTCTCCATCTGTGATTACATGCGTTATCAGTAATACAGAATTACTGTCCAAGCTCTGAAGGAAAGCTTGAGATCAGAACCACAGACTCATTTAGGTTGGAAAAGACTTGCAATATCATCAAGTCCCACTATTAATATAACTGTCCCAAACCTACTGGTAAGCCATGTCCCAAGCTCCACACCTCCAAGCATACTTACACAATTTTTCAGTGTAATTCCAGATCACATCAATGACAGACATTCAAACAAAACTCATGCTGCATGCAGAAAACATTTATTCTTACTCTTATTTATAGAAAGATATATATGTACATCTCAGTATGCAGTTAAATATGAACAGGAGGCAGGACAAAAATTTTCCTAAATGTTCCGTCGTCCATCGCTGATGTTAGAGGGATAGAGAACACAGCTTGAGTTCCCGATACCTTTAGCAGTTGCCCTAAGGTTCCAAAATCTCTCTTAATTGATCGTGAGCCTCTCATCATTACATCATCACTACCCACTTGAAAGACAAGTTGAAGGCGGTTCAACAAGACCAAGTGTAAGGTTCTGCATCTGGGTCGAGGCAATCCTAAGCACAAATATAGGCTGGGCAGTGGCTGGCTGCAGAGTAGCCCTGAGGAGAGGGACTTGGGGGTGCTTGTGGACAAAAAGATCAACATGAGCCAGTAGTGTCCACTTGCGGCCCAGAAGGCAAACCGGATCTTGGGCTGCATCAGGAGAAGTATGGCCAGCAGGTCCAGGGAGGCGATCTCCCCCTCTACACTACTCTGGTGAGACCCCAGCTGGGAGTACTGCATCCAGTTCTGGAGCCCTTATTACATGAAGGGTGTATTCTCCTTCACTACTCTCCAACAGGTCAGTCCCCAGCTTATACTGATACCTGGGGTTGTTCTTGCCCAGATGCAAGACTCTACACTTACCCTTGTTATACCTCATTACATTTCTCTCTGCCCAGCTCTCCAGCCTGTCCAGGTCTCGCTGAATGACAGCACAGTCTGCAGGGGTGTCGGCAACACCACCCAGCTTTGTGTCATCAGCAAACTTGCTGACAGTGCATGCCTATCCCTCATCCAAGTCATCAGTAAATAGATTGAACAGAACTGGTCCCAGCACTGATCCCTGGGGCACTCCACTAGATATAGGCCTCCAACTAGACTCTGTCCCATTGACCACTACTCTGACTTCTACCCTGTAGCCAGTTCACTATCCACCTTACTACCCCCAAAATCCAGATCACACTGCCTCAGTTTGGCTGCGAGGATACTGTGAGAGACTGTGTCAAAAGCCTTACTCAAGATAGACCACATCCACTGCTCTGCCATCATCCATCTACCTGGTTATGCCCTCAAAGGCTATCAGGTTGGTCAAGCATTACTTCCCCTTGGTGAAGCCATGCTGACTGTCCCTAATGACCCTCCTGTCCTTGATGTGCCTGGAGACAGACTCTAGAACAAATTGTTCCATCATCTTTCCTGGGATGGAGGTGAGGCTGACCGGTTTATAGTTACAAGAAGATGGGGGAATTGGACTAGATGTTCTTTTGAGTTCCCTTCCAGTCCCTAATGTTCTACAATTCTGTGGTATCATTTTAAATTTAACATTGTCTGAAAACTCTTTAGGACCTGCATGTGGACATGGCAGAAGACACTTGAGAACATAATGGGACTCTTGCAAGCGACACCAAGTGTTGTGACTTTCTCCACTATAGGCTAAATAATGACAGGCAGTCCCATGAAAAGCAAGTTACAGACACACTAACTTCCAGCTGCCCTCAGCAGTGAATTGCTGACTTGACAAGCAAAGAGGTAACCAAGCAGGGTGGTTAACAAAACAAGTCAAACCGTTTCCAATAGTACAAACTACGTGCTAAACAAACATCTTACCAATTGAGCCTTCAGAGAAATTTATGGCTAGTGAGGCTTTGACAAGCCTGCTCTGTCCATGGACATTAAGGAGCACTCTGCCACTTGTAATAGCTACCTTCCAAGTAACAGTTACACCTCTAACAAATTCTGTGAGCCTCTCCTGGCCTCAGTTATTCAAACCCCTTTGATGACCTCTCAAGTCCACGATGGCAGGGATGACTGATGAAACTGGATCCTGGATTGCTCCCATCTCCACTTTTTCCAGCAACGCAGCACCATGCAGCTGGGGAAGGCACGGAGGAGTGGCAGCAACATATTCCAAACGCAACAGCAATTTCTAAAATGAATGCTTCTCTACCAGCTACAATTATAGCTCTCTGGGATACTAGAAATCAGCAAGGTCAAAAGAGTAACAAAACAACTTGTGCGGATGTTGAAAAGTGGGTTAAAGAATTTAACTAAATATAAGAATTTGTCATAGACATGATCAACCGAGATGGGAAAATGGTTCTTCCTCCTTGCAGAAAGAGCAACATTAAATTAGGATTTCTAATGGTGAAAGACTGGAGGACTAGGAGCCAGTTAACAGCCAGCTTCTGCAAGCTGCATTTCAAATGTGATATAGCGAAATGACAATTACAGGATGCCACACACCAACAGACAACTGTGCTGCTGAACTCACAGCTTGCTACAAACTGTGACGGTGTCCTCAGCCATGACATCTGCTTACACTGGAATCCCAACAACAACCAGAGAAGAACAAAACTGGTACGCATGCCCTGAAATAAATGAGTAAAGAATAATAAAAAGAGTCAGGATGGCAAGAGACTGACAGAATCGCTCTGGGGTTTCTTGTGGTAGAATATTCATTCTGCTAGTAAGATATCTACCCATAGATCAGATTAAAAACCTGTCTACTGGAATGAAAACGTAGCTCAACTTATCCAGGATATTAAAGTGTGTAGTGCAGCTGACATCTGATCTGATCACTTCTCACACAAAGCAACAACAAAAAACAAACTTTTAAAAGGCAAGACAAAAAGTACTGAGAAAAAAAATCCACATTGGAGGATTAAACATGATTACAGTGGCAATTTCAGATCAATATCAATAAAAGATTTTATGGACTGCAAGATGCATATCCAACACAATTCAAAACTGACATGTTATAGACTACATAAACAGCTTCTCTCAATGGAAGGTAACTTTGGAGAGGCAGAAATCTGAGGCAGGGAATATTCTGTTAGAAAGGCTGTACAACACGTTTACCTTGTCTCACACAGCTTCTGACATTAGGAATAAAAAGGAAAACAGTCTGAAAATAAGAATTAATACTAACTTGTTTGAGAGAAGCTAAAATAAAATGCCACCTAAGTTCGGGGGCTAGCCCAGAAAGCTGCTATTGCCTGCAAAGCAAAAACCTGCACCAAAAAAGCATAATGGGAAGATAGCCACAGACTTTGGAGAGGTGCTAAGCAAGCCAACTCTACTTAGGAACACTGGCTTTAACAGAGAAATTAAACAGTCGTGGCTAATCTGCTTAGCATTTCACACCACAGACAATGGCATTAAAGTTACAACAACAGCAGCTTAGGGGAAAGCTGCCAGTGAAAACCAACTTGGAGAAAATGTTGAAAATCAGGGATAAAGAGATGACTGATAAAAAGCCTCAAATTCTTCCAGACCTACAAAATCACACAAGACAAGAAAATTAAATTATACACAAAATATCAGATGAAGTTTCTTTAAAGAGACATTATACTCCTGTAAATGGTAAGAAAGTGTATTTCTCCAACATTATCTTTAGCATGGAAAAAGGAAGCAGCAAACTTGTAGTTAATTCAGACTTCCAGGTCAAAATTTAACAATGGTGTATTGAGGAAAAATGCTAAGAGGTCATCTTCCATTTAACCACAGGGGGTAGGAGAAACTCCCCCCGGCAATGCTCACACAAGACTTCTGTTTCATGTTATGAAAGTTCAGAAGTAAACCATCGTCATCTGCATGTATTCTGTATGGTTAAACTAAACCTATATTTTAACAAATGGTCTTAAAACATCTATCAGTGCCAAGCCCAAACACCACCCTCAACTAGAAATCTCTGAAATGCATGAAAAATAACCCAATGCCACACTCAGATACACATTGAGTGAGCCACTGAAACAGGCTGCCCAGAAATTGTGGATGATCCATCAGAAGTGTTCAAGGCGAGATTAGATGGGGCTTTATGTAACCTGGTCTAGGGGTAAAGGTTTAGACTGGATGATCTTTAAAGTTCCCTTCCAAGCCAATTCTGTGAATCTGATCTGAACAATGTAATTTGCTGATAAAGATGTCTTCTCTGAGTAGTAACTCAGACAATGTACAAGTAAAGATTGAAGTGTGCAAGGGACAGGATCCCATCCAGCAAGAATTAATTTTGATACTTTATTTGATTTCAAAATATTTTTCATATTAACTGCCTGTAAAACCCACGACTCAACAGTCCCAAGTCAAACACTTTGTAAGAAGGGAGACTACAAAGACAAATAATTTACCCAACCTCAGAAGAGAGGGCAAACTCTTGGAGCAGATAGGACACAAGCTTGCACAATCTGGTCACTAGAGGAGGGTTAAGAGTGACAACTTGGAAGTTATTTCCAGCTTACTGTCTGGCATCAAAACCAAAATCTGAAACTGTTGGACATTTGATTACCTTCAAAAAAAATCATCTGGGGATGACCAAGTATTAAAATAAGTTAAATAAATAAACGAGAATCATAAAAGTTGATGTTTCTCAGGAAAATGTTAAAATTTCAACTGTGTCATACTGATGATGCCAAAACATCTGCTTAGATCTGTAAGAGTCATTAAGCCACTGAAGAAAAATTGCAGAAGAGTATGAAAAAAGTAGTTCTGTGGTAGCCAAGAAGCAACCATTACTTGGCAAATAAATGAGACGATCACAAAGACTGCTGGCCTTGCTGGAAGAGGGAAGACAACTTGTATAACCCAGAGAGTACAGCACTAGATTCAGACTAGAAAGCCCAAGATATATAGGTCTCTGGCTCCCTTCTCCATGCATTTACCTTGCTCATTTAAGAGAAGAATTGCCTTAGCGGTCTTGAGGAGTCTAGGCCAGCTGGACCCACAATCTGTCATGATTCCTAATCACCTCTTATACATCCAAATATTAGCCCTTTGCAAAAACAGATAAGCAGTGCACTCTGGTCTCAACAGTTCACATTCACACTGGGAGAGAAACTGAAACCATACAATTTTTAAGCTATTTTACCTTAAACTGTCAAGAGAAAAAACAAAGGGCATTCCTTTGCTTCCAGAAATTTCAGTTTATGTGAGTGAGGAGATACCAGATCAAATTAAATAACTTTCTCTCAAGATCTCATACAGCCCTCAGTATTTTCACAGGTTGCCCTATTTCTTACTAGCACAACTTTGTCAAAACATAATTGTTTTCATATTTATGAGAAAATGTCTCTTAAAAATCATCTCAGGCCATTACTTCACTAACTAGAAGATGCTGAGGTCAGATAACATCTTTCAGCACTGAGCTACACAAAGCAGTGAATAAGAAGGTCAGATAACTTGATGGAATTACAGAGCCCTATGTTAGAAGAAAGTGAGGTGTAAGGAAGTGCAAGTTCTCATTCCTTCATTCCCTTCAGGTATCAGTTACGTGGTTTTTTTTAGGATAAGAGACCAACAGCAAAACATCTTTGCTTTAACCCACATCACATCCATCCTTTATTTTCCTCCTTCTGTTCTCCCTGCACCAGTTATAAACTGGATGGCTTGGGCTGAACTGCAGATAAATGTATCCTGCACCTGTGCAGAGCCTGGCAGCTCAAGCACTGCTCAACATTCACCCACTGTTGTTCAGTCTTGCTAGTGACAGGACTCCTTTTCCAGCCTACAATTATTTCTTACTGTTGAAAATTATTTTCAAAAAGGACAGGTAAAAAGTAGACTCAAATGTTGCCTGATAGAGTGATTACTTATAAAAATGGATCAAAAGTTGAAAAAAGTTACCCATGACAACACAGTGGCCCATTTCTACAATTTACATAAGCCCATCCAAAGATTTCCCTCTGAGCATCTCATTAAATCTAGGATCCAAAGCCGGAATTGAGTGCATTTATGTATTTCAGCTGCTGAATGCTGTCAAGATTCAAAGATAAACTACTTCTTCCAGACAATTTAGATTTCATAATCTTTGTTGGCTGCACCAAAGATGAAAGACTGTTGTTTTAAATCATTGCTTTGTACAATCTGGTTTGCATGCATTTAACAGAGAGCCATTTACAATCCCATCAGCATTTGGAGTGCAGAACAGAAAGGTAAGACACAACTGGGTATTCACCCTGTGACAACAGAGCTCAATTTTCGCACAATTTTGTTTTCTCTGCATTCTCTTCTCAATTAAATCATTTGGAGGCAGGGAAAATTTTGGTTTAGAGTTTCCCATCCATCTGCTTTACTGACAGTGTGCTTCAACCCATTTATTTTTCAGTCCCATAAACTTATTTTGCAGCAGCACTCTTAGTAGGAACAAATAAAAAACCCAAACAAACTCTTCAGGGATCAGCATCATCTACAAAACACCACTTCAGTCTAAAAATCAACCCACCAAGGTAGCACTTGGGCACACCTGAATAGCAAATGACAGGCAAATCTACTTGCTTTTCAAAGGACTTTAAACCTGCTTCAACCCACCTTGCAACTAGAAGCTGATCAGGATGCTCCATGGGTACCTGAAGAGAAGAGAGATGCAGACAAGCTATATGGTACCAAACCTCTGTCCTCCTGCCCCTCTGTGGAATTGCTGACTTAATACTGTCTCAGTGACACACTCCCCTCCCCATATGTTCCTGTGCGATTTGGTCTAGGTGATCCTGCTGCGGCAAGGGGATTGGACTGGATGATCTTTTGAGGTCCCTTCCAATCCCTAATGATTTTGTGATTCTATGACAATGATACTAGTGGGAGATGCTGAGAATATGAAAAGGGGAGTACATATCCTCTGCTTCCCAACTCACATGATACATTTTGGTTCTCCAGAGATCATCCAAGGGAAACCTTCAAAGCACTTAGTACTTCTTTCTATATGTTGCCTACAAGTGACAAAGTATCACAACACAGGACACAAGACATTTTCACTCTAGGAATGGCCTGAAAACTGGGCTGGTGGCCCAATTTCCTGAAATTGTCTGCTTTTCCTCAAGAGCACACTTATGTCTGGAATCAGAAAAGTGATCCAGGAAAACCTCTAGTACACCCACCCTTCCAGCAACACCTGCATTACTTTCTCTGCTTGGCCAGCTGCAAGGCTGCTCCTATCGCCTGGGGCCCCTCCATAACAGTGGCCTCAGGCATCCAGAAGTTCACTCAGTCCCCTTATCTGGGGACAATGGAGCAAGTGTCATGCAAGAGCCTCATCTAGCCTGACTTAACCTTCCCTGAGCTGGCATAGTCACACCACACAGAAGGCCCATGAAAAGTGATACCAGCAGCTCCCATTGCTAATGAGCACCTACCCATGAGCCAGAGTGTAACATTTGATAGTTTATGATAGAGAAGAGATTAACCTCTTAATCTGACCAGGTGCCTCTGTGAGAATGCCTGTACTCAACCATACCTTTCCTAGTTTACAAAAAAAATCCAGTTTTAAAACTTTTGATACTGTACGACTGCAATATAAACAGTATTTTACTAAAACCCTTACTAGTTCTTACCAGTTTCTGTTAAAATCGTTCCCAGGTTTTCAAAAACCTCTTTCTGAGCTGCAGGGAAACACATTACGCTCAGGAAAACTTATGCCCACAGATCTTGAATTTTTATTTATCCTTGCATATCTCAGCATTATGATGTGGGTAAGCCTGGATGGCACAGGCAGCTCAAGTCCCAAAGACTCTGGCTGTTCACCAGGGCACTACAGAGACACTTGCAATGGACAAACTACTCTTTTTCCTTTCTTTAGCTTACTCTATTTTTTTAAAATAAGCTTTAATCTTTCCACATTTACTCTTCTGGGATGGTTACTTCCCTTTGATAGGAAATCCTACAGCCTGATGTGGCACTACACTGTGTTTCACATAAATGTAACTAATAGCTTAGCTGAGCTACTTGATGTTTAATACTGAAAGGTGACTATTTTCTTTCTTTCAGAACTGTTGCTATGATATTTACAATGTATTTGAAATAAGCCTTGAACGTTCTACTTTGCATGTCTTAAACATTATCCTTTCCTCTATAAAATTTGAAGAGCTGCCTCAATGAAAATAGCTGGGAGGAAGAAAAGTTGCCCCATTTCCAAAAAGGAAAAGAAATCCAGGCATTGAATTAAGACTCTTTGAAAGTTATCTCCAGAACTCCGTAGGAAAAAATTAACCCATGATTCACTTCAGTCCAAAACATTCATTTCAATCTGCACTTCTACTAAGAGGTTGCTCTCGTCATATATATCAATACACATATACACACAACTACAAATGTGTTTTAAATTAGCATTATTTGAATCAAAGATCAGCAGAAGCCTGCCAGCCCTAAAACAAGTCTTGCCTGACACTGTCAAAGGCCTTAAGAGCTCCTGTGATTCTGCTGCAATATACTTATGCACAAAATCCAATTCCAGAGGGAAACCAACCAACTACGCATAGCAACCACCCAGGCTTGCTGTACATTAACTCCCCCTACTTCCACTCAGATTCTATCTCAGACAGATGTGGCAGTGTCAGACTCAGCATTATCACTCAACAGCAAAAAACAAATACCACAATTAAAATACAAACACATGGACAAAGTTGAATTATCAAATTAAAGGCAGGATTTGCAGCCTGTCCTTGTTGACCAAGCAGACGAGTAAGAAAGGTTGAATCAAGAAGTTGCAAACATCACATGAGAGGAACAGCCTCCTGTTCTCCTACAGGTACTGAAATTTTAGTTAGCAGACTGCACTTAAGTGTTCAGGTGATTTCAGACCAGTTCTTGCCATGCACTATCCATGATGGACAACTGGCTCTTCCTGCATTAAAGAAGTCAAAACAGCAGAGACAGATGCAGCTGAAGAAAGAGGTAAGCCCTTACAAAAAGAAATAGCAACAAGTTTTGTAGGTGGCATACAACTTAATTCCTATTTAATTGTCATGCTGTTTCTGAGGCAAAGAGAAAAGACCACAAATGTGATGCAGCAGGAAGGATGAGGGAAATCCACAGTAACAAATGAGAGTCAGAGGACATTGTGTGAGTAGTCTAGAGCAAAGGATTCCAGAGAAGCATCCCCTCCCTTGTGCACTGCCTCCAGGCAGGGCATCCATCTGTTCTGTCAGCTCTTGCTGGGACTGACCACCCACAGGCCATTTCTCTATCCACAAACACTTTTCTAGTGGACAGTCAACTCATGTAGTTCTTGGTCCTCTTGTAAAACAGTACTTCCACATGCTGAAAAACAACCAAACCAACCCCAAGGAAGACATCAGTGCAGCATCCTTGCAACAGCCACCCTCTCTGGGACCTTCCTAGGGTAGGATTTAATGGCATGCAGCACTTCCCACAGTTTATTCTGGAAGGGAATATGAGCTTACCCATTTAATCCATCTGCTTTTGAGCTGTGAAAAGTTAAATGAATTATCAGAAGCAACGGTGGATTAAGACTCATGAGCCAATGTCTCAGCTTCAAGCTCATTCCATTAAAATGCAGAGTCCTGTTTAAATCTCTGAAGCTGGTTTTAGTATTAAGATCAGCATCACCAGAGGTAGGTTATGGAGGAAGACCAAACTTATTCCCATTTAATTCCATTATTCTCCCCATTACACTTTACTTGGGGCTTCTGTTCATTACAATAACATCACAGTCTAACCGTACGTGTTAATTTCTGAAAAAAAAGAGTTGAGTACTGCCAAACACATTACTATGACTTCTACTTCATGTCCCACCCCCAAAAGTTTTGGGTTTTTGCTTTGCAAAACAATATGATATGGCAGAAATACAAGACAGCATCACCTGTACAGAGCAAGTCATGTAGAACCCTGCCTGATCATTCACACTTTGGAGAGAGCACAGCTCCTCCCCATCCACTTCCCAATAGGCAGGCCCATCGTTCTCCTAAGTGGGTCTCTCACAGTTTGCTGAGACTCTTGCCAAAGAGTCCCATTAAATTTACGTCAGCATAGCACAACCCCTACGGTAGCTGCACAGGAGCTTTGCCACATCCCCAGCAGTATTTCCTACACAGGATGACTATAGAGCCTACTTCTTGCACTTCTGAAAACAGTCGCAAGTCCCCAAACAGTGGCACGATCAATAGTATAAAAATCCTTTAACAGAATGGGAAGGTGGTTAGAAAACACATGCTTCTCGCAATGTAGTTAAGTTTTAGAAGCTATGCAGGCCCCGAACTGTAAGTCTTCCCTGCCTGAAGCTCCGGTAACAAATATTCCCTATCACATCTTTGGCTTCTCTTCAGCAACCTGAAGGATACCATTAACACAGGCTAAAGTTAAAAAGTAAATCCAATTATAATTGTTACAATGGAATATTGCCAATTTAATGGTATTTATGAGATATGATGAAATCTATCAAAATGGTGTCTTTAAAAAATATTATAATACAAATTTAATTAAAATATTTAAGTTTCTCATACAATTTAGAGCATGTATTGTCAAAATACTGTGAAAACATATCAACCCCTATCAACCACCACAGCTTAAGAAAGTGTTTTCTCTTCCAGTTGAAATGTGGGCTTTCAAAGCTTCTGTTTATGCTTCCAATTTGACAAGTTCTGCAGGATTATTTTTTTCCCCAGTCACCACAGCAGTGAAGTTATTCCAAAGTTAAGAAAAAATGTCCTGTGCTTTGCCTGAAGAGAAAGTTCTTCAGCCTTCCATGATGTTTTAATTGAAGAACAACAAACTTAAGCTCCAAAATGGTGCGCTACACGTACCAAGAAATGGGATGAGAAGGGGGCACTAAGAACAGATGAATGCAACAATAAATACATATAAACACATTTAATGCTGTGGTTCTTTTGCTATTTGTCTGCAGACCCTTAAAATTACAACCTCAGGGCTCAACTTCAGTTACCTTGAAAAATCTCAGCTGAGCAACATCCTTTTACTTGTCCTAAAGTTGTGTCCTACTTAAAAAATACTTTGTCTTGCCCCAGAGGCAGCTGTATTTCAGTTTTCTGGCTAATGACCACAGGGACTGGGTTGTGTTGTATGACCTTCATTTGTAGCTTGCAAAGTGCTTTGAACTTGTTTAGAAAATGTGGAAAAAAATAAAGAGAGGAAGGGTCTCTGTTTAATTGCTACAACGAAGTTCTCAAAATTCCAGCATTTAATTGGATGGCTGGATGTCTTTTTTTTGCTTCTTGAGGGAGAAGCCTTTAAGGCATAAAATGGCCTGAATTTACAGAGAACTTGTTCTGCAGCCTTACTGGTTTAATGTAATTTTTACAAAATGGAATATTCCATTTATTTCCCATACGCCAAGCAAGCAGCAGTCTTCCAGGTAGACTGAAAGCAAAATGTCCTTTGGGTGGATATGAAGAAAGGGAAGGGCAGACAAAAACCACATTAAATAGCTCTGTGATATTCTGGCTTTACTGCATTTCCACGCTTATATCTCAAGACTCAGTTTACAAATCAAAAGATGTTCCCTCAACATGCTTGCCTGCCAACCCTGCAACACGCTCCTGAGTCATCCTGGACTCTTCTCATTGCCCATCACTACCAGTAAATACTGGGACCACAGGCCAGGCCTGTGCACAGGGACACCTGCACATTGCCAGTATCCCCAGTGGCTGGCACAGCTGTCAGTGATGCAGAATTTGGCAGAGCTGATGATAATTCCAATTGCTGTGCCTGCCAGCCCCCCTCGATCACTCCTGTGCTGGCTCTGCAAACCCAACAAGAGCAAAAGCATTCATCAGGAGGAAGAAAGTGAGGAAAATAAACCCTGAAATACAGGCTAGAAACAGACCTGCTGAGCAAGACATCACCTTTTTTACAGTCACTTTTCTGACAGCAGTTAGGGTAATACTTTTCCACTTTCCTGAAACTAAAGCTAGTGTTTTTGTTTCTGAGTTGTAGGCTAACCAAGTTCGCCAGGGGCTTTTAATTTTTATTTTGTCATTTAAGCACATGCCTTGGACTTCAAAATGGGCTTCATTCTGTTTAGATTTATCTAAGTTTAACAGCATTTCAGGTACAGCAAAACTAACTTTAAGAATCCTTCATACATCAGCAGGTAAAATTACTCTTCAATAGGGGTAAACAATGGCACACAAAGTTCTTTTTTCTTTTAATGCAGTAACTGAATTAGCTATCAGGAAGAATATATAAAAATTACAGACCAATAATGCATTTCAGTACCAACTAAAGTAACATTCATTTTGCACAGCTACTCAAACTGAAATACCCAGAAAGGAATGAAAACCCACCAGCCACCCCCAGTTTCACACTACTTATTATTAGCCTTGAAGTATAAATTACCTAATTTCTTCCATCAGGTTCTTGATTAAGTCACTTCACCATAATAAGTCACCACGTGTCAGCAAGGCGAGTACCCAGCCGTATCCTCTTGCAGGGAGTAAGTGTCTAACTGCTTTCTTCTGAGCGCAGCTCCCTTGAAAATGCTGCAAGTAACTTGCACAGTTAACAAAGGCCAAATGATCCCTTTCCCTGGCCTTGC
This sequence comes from Rhinopomastus cyanomelas, assembly GCA_013400115.1. NCBI lineage: Eukaryota > Metazoa > Chordata > Aves > Bucerotiformes > Rhinopomastidae > Rhinopomastus > Rhinopomastus cyanomelas. The sequence goes on along the minus strand of VXBP01006168.1, from coordinate 444,665 downwards.
TAACAAGCCAGGATCACTTGGATCTTGTCATGACCAACAAATACCCATGGTGGCTCAAAAGCCAGGCTCCTGAGCACACAAGAAGTTCTGCATCTTGACTGGACTAGATGATCTTTTGAAGTCCCTTCCAATCCCTAATGTTCTGTGATTCTTTTTCCAAACTGACTGACAGAGACCAAGACTCCTATTCAGGAGTGAGTTCTTGCAGCCTCTTTTCCTGAAGTCTGTGGGATTTTGGAGAAAGCCAGTCTCCCTGCTGGCCCCAAATTCAATTAGGGACAGAAATACTTCCTTAACACCTCAAAGCTAAGGCTGACCTGATGTGCTCACCTACTTAAGTGATGCAAATCTATAAATAAAACCGCCATGGTCTTATCATCCAAGCTTTCAGCATTTTTCACCACAAATGCACATTTTTAAAGCAAGTCAGATAAAATATTTCTGCAGACAGTATGTTCTCTGTTTGCATTTTAAAGTGATGTTTGCTCTCTAGGCTGTGCTAAGGATAGTAAGTGAAAACACTTGCGTATCATCTCCTGAACCAAAGGACTAAGAGACAGGCCCATATATTGTAGAATGAGAAAATTAAATACTTGCAAGTTACTGTATTTGGCTCACTCATTAGCAAAATTGATAGCCATTCCCACAGTAATGAGACGGGAAAAGCTAGATGCAGTCTTCCAATCCGGTTTTCATACTGGCACAGAGGAGCCAGATGTGATCAAGTTTTCATTGAAGACAGAACACCAATGATAATTCAGACTGCAGACAGAAGCACAGGCTGGAGAAAGTATTTACACACACACTCTCCTGCTGCAGTCAACACACAGACACTGGAAACTGATATTTAAAATGAAGAATCAAGCATTTCCCCAGCAGAGAGCAGAGAGGAGGCTTGCTAGAAGCAAGCAGAAGCAGAGGCAGCCAGAGAAGACAATTTCAGGGTGAATTTGTAATGACTGCAGCAGCCCTATGTTCAGTGCAACCACAAACCAACACGGTTCTCTCTGAATTGTGGAAATATTTTTCTTCATGTTCAATCTAAACCTGCCCTCTTTCACTTGAAAGCTGTTATGCTTTGTCTTGTCACTACAGACCTCAGTAAAAAGCATCTCAGGCTTGTGATCATCCTTTAAGAACTGGAAGGCAGCAGACAGTAAGTCTCTCCAAAGTCTTCTCCAAGCTAAACAACCTCAACCATCTCAGCCTTCTTTCACAGGAGAGGCATTCCAGCCCTGTCATCATGTTCATTGTCCTACTCTAGACTCACTCAAGCAAGTCCATGTCTTTCCTGTTGTGGGGATGCCAGAGCTAGATGCCAAATGCCTCAATCTTTCACCAAAGCAAAGGGGAAGAACCACCTCTACCTCCATCAAACTGCTGTCTTTGCATTTATTTTTTTGCACCCCAGGGACACAACTGGCTTCTTAAGCTACAAGTGTACATTGCTGGGACATGTCCCACTTTTCATCTACCAATATCCGCAAGTCCATCACCATATCTGTACCAACACTGGTGATTGCCCCAACACAAGTGCAGGGCCCCATGCTTGAGCTTTCTGAACTTCAAGGTTAAGAATAAGGGAATAGGTCATGAGCCAGCCAAGAGAAGCTAATCCAAGCTTATGCTCAGCGCCTACAATACTCAAAACAGGGACGTTCAGAGTGTGCCAGCACTTTCTCCTGACTGTGCAGGCACTCTGGGGCAAGGAGCTTAAACTCAGATGTCTGAAGTAAGGGGAGATGAATCCCACCCTCACTGCCATGAATGCAAGCAGCTTTTATTTTAAGAAGGGCAATCAATGCTAGAATGTGTTTAAGTCACCCTCACAATCTGCCAGGGCCACTTCTCAGATTCATTTCTTCCAGAATTCCAGCATTGCTACAGAACTCTCCTACTATGAGAAGTCATTACTACCCAGTGCACTGTTCTCTCACCTACTTTACCAGGGAAAGCCACCTGTAGCTGGTGCTGAATGCCAGAGGGGGAAAAAAAAGGAGGTTTTTTGGTTGGTTGTGTGGTTTTAAGTTGAGATCTGTGAGCTACAAAACTGTAAGCATCATTTATGTAGTGTTTACCTGAGGCAGCAGAACAAGGGAGAAAGCTCTCACTGATACATGCTTCGAGGCACATTACTTACCACTAGTGATATTTTCATAGTTTGATTTCTAGTAGAGGTTTAGTTTCTTTGCCAATTACAGAGATACCTGCTTTCCCTGGGCAGATCCCTGTAACCTGGGCTGTGGTGTCCAGAGCTAGCAGTGTAAGACTCCACTCCAGAATAACATTAGTGACATCAATCTGCATGACTAAGTATATCTGCAAGACTACATTCATGCAGGAACCATCAACTCCATGGGCATATACCCCAAGCATAACATCCGAACTGGTTTGCTCTAAAACCAAGCAGGACAGAGGCTTGCACCTATTGCTGTACAGCCACTGGTGACAGTGTAAACCAAACAGGAGCTTAGAGAGCAAATTATATTATTACTTCAGTATTGGAAAATAAAAGCAAAAAAGCAAGTAGTAACTGTTCTGAGAATTAGTACAGAATTAGCCTGAAAAGTAGCCTGGAAGAGGCCTGAAGAGCCTGTGGGATGGCCTGCTTAGGCACCATCACTGCACCTCAACTGATTCTGCAGAGCATCTTGCACCTGCACTGCCAATCTTAGGAACAGCACACACTGCTGTTTTATACTCTATTTACCCACAACTGGAACCATCAATGACTGCATCTCTCTTAGTGCCACTACTTCACCACACCAGCCAGCAGTTAGCTTTTATAATCCTCAATCTTTGCAGGTATTTCTGATCATTTCTTTCAGCTTCACACTCTTTGGAGGCAGGAGACGGGGTGGCGTAGATGAGGGAATAAAGCTGCAACCTAAATTGTGACTCTGAAGAGGTCACTCCAGTTTGGATTGTTATCACTTTGGAAGCTCCAGGGCAGGTGGAGCTGTCATTAATCACACACAGTGACAAGCTGCTACTCTCAATCACGCTTTCTGATGAAATTCTGCACTAATCAGGATCTTCAGAGCAGGCTGGCTATTCAGCAAGGTTAAAAATGCTGAAGATATTTTCATTGTGTTTCCCAACATTCAGTAACACTGATAAACACCCTACATATGAAAAGCAGCCACACCACATGCTCACAGCTGGACCAACTTCCATCTAGCACATACTTCTTAAGTGGACCAACATGTGTCTTGTCAACTTAAGGGTATAATAAGCCACCACCTTTCAAAGTTGCACAACAAACAACACAGCTGCTCTTGCAGAAGGTCTGCGTAACAACACTGCATAAACTGCCACATCCTTAAGTCAAAGTCTCAACACAAATATTTTTGATCAAGCTGGCATAGAGATGTTTATCTGCTATTTCAAGGTAATTAGGTACATGAGCAATCATGCTTAACACAATGCACAAATACACAGCAAGTCAACTGGCAGAAGGTATTTATTTGCCTCAGGGGAGAGAGAATGTGCTGGTCTTTGCTGTTCTCAGTAGAGGGACACATTTTAGTCCACGAGATATATATGCTGACAGAAGAAATCCCGTTCAGCTTTCCCAAAGGTGGTTTATAGAAACCTAGAACATACAATTTTGACAGATCAATACCTAAGTTTCAAAGACTATCTAGACTAAAAAGAAAATAATAGAATTGAGATATATTAGTCTTTGGAAAGCCAAAACACATCCTCTGACCAAGTTACTCAAAGCACTAGCTTAGCTATGTGTGCCAACCAATTGTCCGCACTTGCCAAAGACTGGGGTAGGCTGAGCACTTCAGAGAAACCAACATCTCATTAACTGAACACACTCAACCAGGAATTGAAAAGGCAACAGAGACATGGAGTTCTCATGGAGAATTTCCACCAACCAGACACTTGCTCAAAAGGCTATCCAGTGTCACACAGTCCAGGAGGTTCCTGCTGAGCAGCGATAACTTTTTGGAGTAGCCAACAGAGACAGAAATACTACTGACCTTGTACTGACCAACAAAGGTCAGGGGACATGAAGTTAGCAGCAGCCTTGGCTGCCGATACCTTGAGATTGAGTTCAGGATGGAGTACAATGTCCAGTTCCAGGCTCCCCAGTTCAGAAAGAACAAGGAACTACCAGAGGCAGTCTGGTGGAAGACTACTAAGATTACTAGCAGACCAGAACATCTTTCTTAGGAGGAAAGACAGAGGGACTTGAGTCCATTTAGATTGGAGAAGACCGAAGTGGTAGCTTATCAGTGATTATAAATATCTAAATGGCAAATATCAAGAGGACCAGACTCTTCTCAGCAGTGCCCTGGGACAAGGAAGAACAGGCACACTGGATGTTCTGAGAAAAAGGAAAAACTTCTTTACTTGGACAGTAACAAAGCACTGGACCAGGCTGCCCAGGGAGATAATGAAGTCATCTTCTTCGGAGACTTTCAAAACTCATCTAGACATCCAGTGTAATCTGTTTTAAGTGAACCTGCTCTCGCACAGGAGTTGGACTGAACCTCCAGAGGTCCTTTCATGCTATAATATTCTGTGACAAGAATTTGAGGATACCACTGCTGGCCAAAGTCAGCTTGCAGATAAGGACAACACTTTAGGCATAACTGGAAACTTCTGATTTGCCGTTCTCTCTGCTACTGATTTTGGGCCTATCATTGTGCCACCTAGTGTCTCAAACACTGATGTCCTTCAGGTGGATGGTTAGAGAAAATGTTACCATCCAGCCTCAGAAACCCAGACAGCTTGAACAAAAAGAACAGAACCCTTGTGGTTTAAATAAATTTTTCTGCTCATTAGTTGTCTGAGCAAGTACTGTTCAGCCAGAGACAAGTTTTAGAAGAGTCATTGCCAAGGTTTCACCTATTTATTATCTCTAATTTAACTGAAAAGGCATAAATTGAGTGACTTAAGATTCATTAACAGCTCTCTTATAAAATTTAATTTTGGCCACTTACTTCTGTGTAGGGAACATAAAGTAACATAATTAAAGCAGATGATTGCACTGATTGTCAAAGGCTGCCTGCTCGGTTTTCACTGATCACTGCATCGCAAGTCACGCTAACAAGTTGTAGGTTAAAACCCTCCGCAAGTTCTTGAGTGACCAGCTCTTCTTTCCAAGCAATTAAAGCCCTCCTCCAGCAAGTATTATGTCTTCAGGGGAAAAAGTGAAACAAAAATACCTCAGATATTAATGACATGAGGATAAAACAACTCAAGATCATTTACCTGATCAGCTAGTTACTGTCAGCCAACACAGCCTACAGAGGACTACAGAGAATAAAACCCTCTAGTACTGCAGACACCAGCAATTTAAGACAGGAAGAAAAAAAGTGTGACTTCATTTAACACAAAGACTCTCCATTTGGTTTGCAAAGCAGTTGTTGGTCACATCCAGATGATTTTGTTCCTTATTTCAAGCTACCAAATTACATTTAGGCACTTACTTTGCATGCTTGCTCTTTACACTTACTTTGCATGTTTGCTGTTTATGCATCCTCAGTAACTACTGACACAGCCATACACCGGAGATGAACAGGACAAGAGGACTGCAAAAACAGTGTCTACACCACGCACTAAGGTAGAAAGAAAAACCATAGAAACAAGGTAGAAAGACACTGAAGGAAATGTAAAGCAACATACAAAGTTAGACAGCAAGAGATGTGAGGAAACAAACACCTACGAAAATTCAATTTGGCTGCAATGGATTCTTTTCTAAAAGCAGCTGATCACGGTCTGTGGCCCTAGGAACAGACATCACCCCCAAGACCCAGACAACTTTTATAGCACTAAGGCTCACATAAGACTGTAGGACTGCATTTTTTGAACCAGAGATGCTTAAAAAGACCTATGGGATGGAAGTGGGTTGGGAGGCAGAAGCCAGCCTGGATGCAGCAAGAAGGATGAGTAGACCCCTCTGCACACACTCCATACATAGGTTTTCAATGAAGGATTTATATCACAAGTAATGGTTAACGTGCATTTTCAGAAGACCTCAACTCCACTTTAGACATTTGACTTTTATTTCCATTGTGGGGAAAATTTGCTACAGACTCTAGCAACAGAGATCACCAAAATCTACAGAGCTACAGCAAGGACACTGCTGAAATGCCAAAGGGGTTCACAAGTCAACAGGATACCAGGAGATGCCGTAACAGAGGACCAAGATGTCTTCACTTATTTCTGAGACCGTTTCCGTATAGCTTCCTTCCCAATAAGCTGTCGATAAGCCGTTCTTGGAATCATCTACAACAACACTAGTACAGATTTCCACAAGAAGCCTCTGCAATACATACGCACTCTTATGCTTTGCAAAACTCCAATTAGTGTCTAATCAGTAAGTTTACTTGCCTTCCTGAAAGTATGTTCCAACTTCTGGTTTATGTGGGAAGCATTGCTAATCAGGCAAGCTAAAGCAGGTACTCTTTCTGGAAGGTAAAATTGTTCTTGGAAGCTTTCCATTAAAAGACAGCAAAATCTCCACCGCTAACTCTTAATTAAGTGCTCTATTGCTTTGGGTTTGTTTAATTATTTTTCTTTGTAGATAAGTCATTAATAATTGAGTACCTGCTCACCTTAGTCATGACACTACAAATGTACTAAGAAAAGCGGTGGCAGTTGTCCATCCAAGCAGCAGTCAATAAAGCTATTAAAAATGGTCTAGGGGGCATCTGTTTCTTCAAACTAATGTTAACACATGTTCTCTCACCCCACAAAAATAAGCAGCACAGAGAGGCTTGTGCTTTGAAAACAAGCTTGCCTTGGCCACAGCACAACTTTATTCTTTGCCTTTGTATTACACAGGCATCCATGGTCTGCTGAGACGCTCTGGAGAGAGGTGTGACATCCCCATATCTGAGAAAGTTATACCCCCGGCAACACAGGTGCACTTCTGCTCCTGCAGAAGTAGCTCTTCTCGCACCGTACAACTGCCCTTCCCACCTAGACAGAACACCAAACTTGAGAGGAAGCTCTAAGACCTAAGCAAGAGAAGCATTTATTCTGTTTAATAACCTCCTTCCCAATTTTGGCCTATGTAGGACTGCACATCCAGACCTCCATCACAAAACTGCTGGCCAACAAAAAAAGTATATGGCTGTTTTTAAGAGACAAAGTGATTTTGGGGTACTGCTGCTTTTTCTAAATTAATACTCCTCTATAAGTAGAACAGCCTCCACAGCCTCCCTCTCCAACAGACAAAAACATAGGTATTTTCAGATCACTTTTTACTCTCAGCCCTAAGAAGCTGTTGACTCTAATGAGTTTAAATAGCCTCCTGGAGACAGGCCTGCAGGTTTGGGTACAGCAGAGGAAGGAGTGGAAGACGCCGCTTCAGTCACTTTAGCGAGGCTGTATCATTTGACACACGGTTACTCAAAATGCTATCTGTTCAACACAGTGTGCAGCTAATCTAATCGAAAGCAGCGCAGCGAGCACTGCTGTGCTATGGGAATGCTCCACAATGCAAACATGATTAGCCACATAGGTGGAGCTTTACATGCAATTGTTTTGGGAGAAAGATTTAACAGTGCCATGGTGACAACATGGCCTCCCTCTTCAAATCCATTTTATCAACACTCACTTCAGACTAGGCTTTAATCTTGCCTGCTGCAATTTTCTTCTCCCTATTGTGAAGGCGTAGGCTCATCTTGTACCAATTAAGGCAAGCTAACAAAGAAAAATTATTAATGAAAGCATTTGCTGTTTGTTTTTAGCCAGTCAAACTATACCAAAGAGCCTATAAAGTACATGTAGGCTAGGAACAAAAATATTTTTGCCCCTAATAACAGACTGTATGACTTGGTCTGGGTGATCCTGCTGTGGCAGGGGGATTGGACTAGATGATCTTTTGAGGTCCCTTCCAATCCCTAATGATTCTATCACAAATTGAATCAAAATCATGTAACTCTGGTTAAGGGTTCATAGAACATTGGCTCTGATTCAGAAATATCCCAGAAATATGGGAGAAGTGAATGACTTCCTTCTCCAGAGTTCAGCTACGGTAAGGCAAAACAGGTAGTTCCAAAGTGAGAAATGCAAGTAAGAGTGTCCCTCTGCAGCCATGTTAAATGATTCATGACTCAGTAGAACCACAGAATGGCCAGGGTTGGAAGAGACCTTAAAAAGATCACCTATTTCCAACCTCCTGCATGGGCAGACACACCTTCACTAGGTCAAGTTACTCAAGGCCCCATCCAGACTGGACTTCAACACCTCCAGGGATGGGGCAGCCACAACTTCTCTGGAAGTTGCCACCCTTTCAAGATGTGCCCACACCTGTAGGCTCTAAGTTTTCTCAAATTACTTTTGGAAATAGTGTCAGGAGGGCTGGGTGGCATTTAGGTTAGTCTGCTTCAGACAAGCTAAGGCAATAACATTAGTGAACCCGATACTATGTAACATCAGTGTTGAGCCTTTTGGCACACCCACCGTGAACGAGGCATTTCCACAAGTACCAACAGCTTTATACAAGGTGAATGCATGTGCATTGAAGGACTGTTCCTAGGGTTCAGCCAGCCTGTCCTGAGGGATTACTAAACATGTCAGCATACAGATATCAGTAATCACAAAACAGGTTGTGCTCATCTTCCTGAAACACAAGAGTCTGAGGCTGTGGTAGTGTTGTGCTGCAAACAGACTTTAAAATATTAAATAAAAGAGATGAAAAGTTCTCAAAAAGGATTTAAACACAGGCAGCAAGTCAGCACTTCACTTCCTACAATGCCTTCCAAGAGAGATTAGGGCACAAGGGCTCGATACCTTGAAGTAAAACAGCTACAAATAATGTTGATTTTCTTCCTTAGAACAGTGGCTGCAGAAGAGAAGAGACAGAAGTACTTCTGTTTTGAAACCACATATGGCAAGCATTTAAAGAGATACTGTCAGCGCAAGTATTAAAGGAATACGGTCAACTCCACACAAATTCTTCGAATAAATCTGAAAAAGTTAATAATAAAGACCCAAACTTTAAACTAAAGTTTGCAGGCCTTCAGTAGTACAAATGCCCGCACACCTGCATAAATACAGGTGTGTATATACAGAAGTGTGTAACTATGTATGTGAATACACACAAGCTGATATCAAGGATACCTGCAATGTAAATCTAAATCCTGAAGTAGACAGACATCACTGGGGTTTGAGTCTCAATCCAAACAAGGCTTTCCAGAATTTCCACCAAAAGAAGTCTCAGAGAGCAGTACATACTGCTTTTGTTGCACCTAAAGAATTTGGATATAAGTGTAGCCTCTTGCAGGTTTAACATGATATTTGTCTAAGGAGTCAACAGTAGTCCTTGAAAGCCCAGTGAAAACACAACTATTTCTAGTGTTCTGCCAACCTAGCATTAATACTGAAGTGGTGTGTGCAAGCACATGGTGTATGTTTTATTACTTGAAACACTCCCTTGAGATCTTTGCCATTGAACAGTCCTTGTTCACTGTCATTTTATACCAACAGATCCAGCTGAAAGCGGCTTTAGGAAAAAGGTGACCCAAAGCATCACTCCATTCCATCTGTGCTTCCACAACAGCCTAGCACCAGCTCTGCTCCCCCATCCCAAACAGTAGTGGCAAAACTCCAGCCCCTTCCCTCCCACATGCCACAAATACAGTAAAGCAAGCAGGAATTACGCGTTCCCTCTGCCACCAGACTAAGCCTGCGGCAAAGAAGTTCTAAGATACCTTAATCCTTCTGGCTGCCTTCAGTCACGCTGTGCCTCCTCAATGCTTGCAGCTCTCGCTCTGTAATAATGCCAGCTGGCCTCTACCAGCCAGTCTTTGGTTTGTTTTTTGGTAATAAAAAACCCTCAACAAATTATTTTTAAAAAACCAGAAAAACAAACCCTTGAATACTTCATTTGTGAGCTGGTTCCTACCAAGTTGTGACTTGTAATTCAAGGCAGCAGATAACACCAACATTAAAAACTGGCTCCTTGCAACACCAACATATTTAACAGCCAAAACAAATAGTTTTTATTGCTGTCCTCAAAAGGCCCATGCTTTAATGAGTGTGAGAGGTCATACTGCAGCACTCTCCATCCTCCTCAGCAGGAAGGAAGGTATTTTCAGTACTAAAAAGTGATGGGACAGACAATGAGAGTGGTTTTCCTGGGTGGAAAAAATACTTCCAGTTGCACACCTGGCTGCTGACAGTCCCTTATGCCAGTCAGTAAGAATCTTCAAATCAAATAACCAGGGAAACAAAGAATAGAAAATTGATACATATTTCCCTTCTATGAAGCACAAAGCATTAGCATGAGGCAGACTTATTTTCAGCTGGTTTTCTTCTAATACCAGTAGCTCTTAGTGGTTAAACTAACCATTACCCCAGTTGCTTTGCTCACACTGGCAACTATTTAGCATTCTGTCACCATGGGAAAGGCAGATGTCTATTCTCCTTTGCATCGCACAGCCTTCTGCAGCTACTGTTTTAATAACCAACGGGGCACAATGAGTAGACAGTTTTGGGAGGGGGTAGAGGGCAGAAAGAGAACACACTACTCACTCCTGCAGATAAACTCAAAGCACTCAGCAAGACTGAAATGACTGCAGAAAAGTCTCAACTAGATATTCCTAGTACAGAAGTTTGAAAGCACAATTTTAAGGCCAGTGGCAGTCTGCTCAGTTTACAAGGTCTAAAAATTTCCTCAAAATCAGTTTGGTGTCAGTTTTGTTTATTTACACAGAATAAAGTCAGCTTAAGAAAATCCTGAAGACTAGATCAAGATAAGAACAAACATGCCTCTGGTGAACAGGTTTTAGGAATCCAGACTCCAGGGGCATTCATTAGAATAATCCCAGTATAATACCCTTGCAATTATGTCCCTCTTCAATTTTTAAGTTATCAATGATCAGCACAGAAATAAAAGCCTGGTTGGGTATAAGGCTGATGCTATAGCACATCTCAGGGTCTCAGATTCATAGAATCATTAGGGATTGGAAGGGACCTCAAAAGATCATCTAGTCCAATCCCCCTACCACAGCACGATCACCTAGATCAAGTGATAGAATCAGTCAGGGTTAGAAGGGACTATAGGATCATCCAGTTCCAACCCCCCTGCCATGGGCAGGGACACCCCACCCTAGATCAGGCTGGCCAGAGCCCCATCCAGCACAGCCTTAAACAGCTCCAAGGACGGGGCCTCAACCACCTCCCTGGGCAACCTATTCCAGGCTCTCACCACTACTTTCCCACTCAATGGAACAAAGATGAGTAGCTTCAGTATTTTCACAGCACAATGCAAAAACTTGACATAAAACTGTTCTTCTGCCCATTTTTTCCTCAAAGATCTGAGCTCAGGACTCCTTATGAACTTTACTCAGTACCCAATTTGAATCTCTGTATTTTAACGGTTGACAGCTCAGCATTCAAACATTCAACTCTGTGTAACCAAAGATGCTTCACATGCCTGGCTTAGCCAACCTGGCAGTTGGACACAGAGTTAAGTGCTGACCATCAATCACAGCAAAATAAAAACACTCACATGGAAATAATGCAGGGAACCTTCCATTATGCAGAAATATTAACCTTAACACAGCACTTGGCTCTGCTGATAAACCTTGCTAAAAGAGCCACACATTTCCAACATGCATGAAAAACTTTTCAGCCAGAAAACAAAAGGGCCAAGCCAGTTCCCATCTCAAGCTGACCCAGATGATTCCCTGTGGCAACAGAGGAATAACCTGTCTCTGTAGCCTTTAGTGATCACAGAGTGCCTTAAGAAATTACATCTTGAGTTCAGACAACTCTTCCAGAGGGTTAAGTACCCCATGGCTCCTCTTGCTTTAGCTATCCCAAGTTCCTAGCTAATCTGCCTTATAAAACCTAACATTAACTAGCATCTTCTCAAAAATGGGGGGATTACATTGACACTTCAGACTAAGGTCTGAGTACCCTAAAAAAAGGTGTTTGGTATGAAAGACAGCTACTCTTAACCCTCAACCATTGTCAGCAGTTAAGTAGTTACTGGAGAACTGGAGACTGAGCAAAGTCCTTCAAACTGGTTCCTCATTTTATTTCTCTAAATAAGGAAACTCTTTATAAAAATCACTACATGCATATACCAATCATATCTCCAGTAGAACTAAGTTTTGGGGAAAAAAATTTAGGTGAGATTTAATTAAGAGTACACAGGAAATCACCAACTCTATGCCAAGCTTACCAACACAATATACAGGAATGTGTTTCTGACCACAGACACTAGAAAGCAAGGAGACACTGATCAACAAGTCCATGACAAAAGCAAGGACAAGTTTTTTACCTGCTACTTAATATGAAGAATTAACATTCGGGTACAAGGAAAAACAGCTTCTCTTGGCATTCTGAATACTGGAAGCACTAAGGAGCTTCTGCTATGTTGTCTTAGTGTGTCTCTGCAACTGCAGTCTTTTCTCAGGTAAAAATCTCTGAGGCTCTTTGGCTCCATATCATTGGAACTTACCTCCTCATTTGAGTCCTGCTTGGTGAAGCAAGAAAAGATAAGAGTGACATGATTCATGTTTTACTGTTATCCAAAAAAAAACTTGCTGAGATAGCTAGGAAGACACAGATGTAGAACTGCAAAGTGCTAACATCTGATTAAAACACTGTTCAACAAATTATGCAGTTTCTTTCCTCTACCTCCTGCTCATACAAAATTCACCAGTCAAGAGAGAAGTCGCCTTGATAGAGGAGGAAGAAGAACTGCAGCCCATGCAATCACTCCCTAAGAATCAGTGTATTTAGCATCTCCTCTGCCACCTTTTCTGTTGCAGATTTGTCTTGTGACTGGAAATGTTTCACACTCAGCCATTAGCTCTCCCAGCGGTAACACGAGACTTTACTCTATGGTCACTTATCACTAATACTACTCACAGCCTCACAAAGTCGCTGGCAAGACTCACCCCAACTTCATTGGGTCTTCTGATGTGATAAACATGAGGCAGTTGCAGCTCCACATGGTGGAACAGAAATGGCCAAGTTGCACCACTCTCCTGCAGCATGACACAGAGAGGTGAAGGGCAGACCATAGTCTTGCCTTCGTAGCTCAAGAAGGACTGCAAGACCTCTGACACTTTCCAAAAAAGTCAAACTTGAATTGCAGGACAACTGGGCTGTGACTGGCAACACAACAGCAAGCCCACAGCTGTTCTGGTGGGTTGCCAGCAGCTGGTTCTCTCCTGTCATGAAGGAAAGTTTATGTCTTTAAATGCTCAACAAGCCAAGAAGTGTTTAGCAATGTATTGGTCCTAGTCCCAGCAATTCTTGTTTTTTTCTTTCCTCTTTCTCAAATTCACCAACAAGTATCACAATAGAATCTAATTAATGCTCACTAATGAGCGCGAGACCAATTGCTAATCCAAAAGAATTTGGTTATGTGCAAGTAAGCAAACAAGTTAATGTACCATAAACTGTGTTTTGTTCATTTATTTTGACAACTCTAGTTTGCTTTTAATTATGATACTTCCTAGCAGACTAGTTTGCCTGTCTGCTTTACGGAAGCACTCAACTCTCTCATGCTAGTATGTTTTCCCCCAGTGCCATTGTAAAAATACCCCCCCACAAAAAACAGCCCAGAAAACCCTTCTGAAAACTAGTCAAAACCCAACTGATATAGCAAACGTTGGCTGTCTTCTGTCACTAGACACGATGCAAAAGTAGTAAGGTCTCAAGAAGCTAGTTTGAGTGGATGATCTGTATTTTCTGCTCCTGAACCCCTTCAGCTGGGGAAGGATTCACCAGTACATCACAGTGGTGAAGTTTCCATTCAGACATCTTTCCAGCAGGACTAACAGCTCTTTGCAGAACAGATATACGTATTATCCACCTGTGGTGATTCTTTTCCAAACTACAGATGTCCTGCTAGACTCAAAAGGACATCCCTTTCTGTAAACTTGCACGCTGCAGCATCTTCAGCTTGAGATACTTCAACACTTCAAAAAATTTAAGCAAGCTCTCCATTAGCTGAGTTTCCCCACTACTGCCCTGCATTCCAGCACTGCTCAGAGCACTGCTAACTGCTGAACTTGCCAGAGGCCAGTAACTCATGCAGCCATTTGTAAAAACAGACAGCACTTTCTTTTGTGAGTAAAAGGCTCTTTTTGACTGTCAAACATGTTTTTGAAGGATATTTTCTAACAAGGTTGAATTGCCAACTTGTGTTGTTGGGATGTTTTTTGTACATAAAAAGCAAGTGAACAGTTGACTCTGTAATCACAAGCTTTTACAGACAGCATAAAATCTGACCCTTCTCATGCTCGAAAGTGCAAACTTTTGCCTCTTAGGTGAAATGCAGGTGAAAGCCTGCACAGGCCAATTATTAATGATAGACAGGTGTTATGTGCACTTTGGCAGGATTATCTGCCAGGCCAGCAGAGAACTCCAGGGTTTGGCTCCCATGCTAAGAGAAGATTGTGGTCTGGACTGGAGCTACCAAACAAGCCCATAATCTGGGTGAGATGTCACCACCAGATGAAAGGGGGGAGTCCACTTCAAGAAAAGCTATGACAGCCTCCCAGTCTAGTGTTCTTAAGTTGCAGCCAAATACCAAAGCCAGCAGACACCACTCATTCGTAATGCAATGGCTACAAAAAGCAAAATAAGAACTGACAACCTCTTGATCCTTGGGTCAGAGCAAGTCCAATCAGAGGATAAGGCTGGCTTAGTTATAGAAATAAAAAAAGGCAACTCTGTTAGGAAGCAACATGTTCTTCCAAAGGGCTGAACACACTTAAGCACTTTCTGCCACAATCACCATTCAAAGATTAAAGACTTGTCTGACCACTTGCATAAGTATGTGCATGACAGATGGGGAGAAATTCCATCAAGGCAAGAACCAAGAGATAAGGCAATTAAAGTAAGTAATAACTATAAATGGGAGGTAATTTGCAACACATTCCCCGGCTAGAAGCAAGGTCAAAATTCTTCAAGAACACAACTGATAGATACGAAAACAAAACTGGAAGACAGTTAGACATTTGGACTGTAATTTTCTCAGATGGTTTTCAAATATGGAAATAAAACAATACAAATAGCCTAAAGGCTCAAGCACCTAACAGTTCTCAGCAATACGATTAGCACATGTAGGCTTTTCAGTCGGAAAGTCCCTGCTTTCTTGAAGCTTTTTAGAACCATGTAAGCAATGCAGGCTCTGTAGCCAAAAGAAATGTATTCCAAGCAGAAAGTATTTTGCTCTTTAAGTGCTTTTCTTCATGAAGGAAAGAAGTTCTTCCTTCTGCATGCAAGGAATATATCCACTTGCCCCATCCATGGCTGCAACCAACTATCAGCAACTGGCAGCCGTGGGTGCTAGAAAAGGACTGGTACATCACTAATGCAGCAGTACAGTAGCTACCTGGCAGCTGTCACAGCAGATTATCCTCTTAATTCTTCTTTAAGCTCAAACAAGAAAAGCTCTATCATCTTCTTCCTGCACATTCCACTTTCCTTCCATGGACATTTGCCTTCTGGACAGTGCTTCAGATTTCCAACACAGTGCTTCAGATTTCCAACACCCTACTTGCTCCGATACCTTCTGCTTATACCACTGATCTCTGCAGCAGCATTACCCACTGCTGCTCTGATCCCAGCCTGAGCCCCACCTCAGGTCTAAGGATTCGTTCCTGCTGAAGAGCTTCAGTCCCACCCCACAGCCTTTGCCTCCCTGCACTACTGAAAAAGATACCCAACTGCTGTTATCACTGTCTGGGTATCAGATGCCCAGAACAGCACAAAAGGCTTTTACTACTTTGTGACTCACTGGTTTTACAAGCAAAAGCCTACCTGCAGGCTATAGAGTAATCCCCATAGCTTGCAGCAGCAATAGCATGAGGACCATACACCAAGATCACAGCTCTACAAGCAAGTCTATCAGCTCCATTCATTGCTGTACCAACATAAGGACTCACTGCACACAGTGCTGCTGCTAGAGGTGTCACTTTGCACCATCATGCAGACCAGCTACCTTCTTTCTTCCAGGTAACCAAAATACTGCTGCCTCCTGCTAACTATGCCTGCATGACACATATCATCCAAGGAAACACTTAGAAGTAGCTGTTCCCATTCAGGTACTCACATCCACCAAAACCATAGACAATCCAGTAATTTCAGATACTACAGCTCTAACATGCAGTAGGATCCCAGTCACCAAATCAAACCTAAATGCATTGCCCTTCAGCATGATGCCTCTTCTACATTGCCTAAGATGCTCACACAAGCCACACAAACCCGGCCCCCAGTCTCCAAGGAGTTTCTAGCAAGGCACAATCAAAGCTTTGGTTTTATTCCCAGACACACACATGAACTCACACTGACTCCCAGGTGGCTCTGAGCCCCAGCTGAGTCCTCATCACAAACCTCCTTTGCCAGGCTCAGAAAACTTGCTCTCAGTCTCAGCTCTGAAGTAATTTCTTTGTCTGCTAGTGCTCTACTCCTTTTGTTTTTGTTACTCTTCCACATACCACAGTCACCAGCTCACTGGCAGTGTCTCTCAGGCTGTCAGCCATCAAGGAGGGACACTGGAGCAGACTGGGTTGTTCCATGGTCCTCTGTACAACTCAAGTGAATTCACAGAATGTAGCAGCAAAAACGAAGTGCTGAAAGGCACAAACACTGCTGTGACAGCATATGACAAGGATTTCTTAATCTTTGAGGTAAAGGACCACTTCGTCTTTAGAGGGGAAAAAAGTATAAGATATCAGTGTCCTGTTGCAGCATGTTCTAGGAGGACTAGGATGGACAGCAATACTAGAAGTTATGTTTATATAAACAACTGAATCCTTAGTAGCTGGGCAGAGCTGGTTTTATTATTAACACTGGAGCCTGCACAGGCAAAGCGTCACCTCCCCACTACAGCTGAGAGCTATCAACCCACTCCTGAGGGCAGGTCACCTTCGAGTCTGCCCAGACACAAATAAATAATGCTGACCTACAGGACAGATTACTTGAGCCTAGAGAGAAATGTGCTATTTGCAATTTTTGCCACCAGAACTGGAAATACATTTGATCTAAAAGCCTCAGGCAAATCCCTTCTCCTCCCTGCATCTCAGCTTCCCCATCCGCACAGCTTTGCAAAGTCTGACACATCACAAGTGAAAGATACCACAGAAATGCAGAAAGTCACCGAACAGGATGGCAAGGCAGGGGCCAAACAGACATGATCACCTCAGATTTTCCAAAGATGGTTATTTATTCATTCTCACACTGATTACTGAGCAATGAGAAGCCTTAACTGTGATAAAGGTCCAGCAGTTGCCAACTGAGTATTTCTCTTAATCGCATTTGATGTTGTTCTTAAAGCAGTCTGCCAGCTTCTGGAGTCATTTGATTATATACAAGTACTGCTTCAAAGCAAACAAGCAAGGGATACATTTTTTATTTGTTTCAGTGTTTAGAAGTGATATTCCTTAGGATTTTGCAGCGTGAAGGAAATTCACAGTACTTAAGTTCTGATCTAATTTTCATGAAAATTGAATAAAACTAGAAAAACATCAGCCACCAAAATCCTTCTTCTCCCCAGTAATTAAGTTCCCATCAAGTGAAAAAGCCCCTTGCTACTCAGTCAACTTTGTTTAGAGTATGTATTTTGTAAGTCAGCCCTGTTCAGCTTAAATCAACAAAAACGAACAGAGAAGTAGAAGCTTTGTGGCAACTGTTCAGACACCTGAGAAATGACAGCCAGGAGCCAAAAGACATTTGTTGTGAGTGGTGGAGGTTGGGTTTGAAGAGTTTTTGAAAGAAATTCAAGTTGACTCATTATAAAGGCAGCACAGGAGAATGGGTGGGATGAGGGTGAGACAAGGGGAGCAGGGCATTACTCAGTTCACGGAACCCAATATAAACCTGTGTGCTGCAGTGTTGACCTGGGGAACTTAGACACGAGAAAACACCTCAGGGTCTGTAAATCTTGTCAGAGAGGGCATAATATGACCTGTGTCATACTGCTTATTCTTCACCTTCTCTCCATGTTCTACACGTGAGTCAGTGTCATCTCCTAAATTTTAGCAAATAGTCTTCTACTGCAAGGCTTGAAAGAGAAAAGAAACCTGTGTAACTGGGAATATATCGACAGTATACATCCTTGAGACACACGTGAGAAACCAGCATCCATACACAAATTTTTTTGATACTAGCCTAGTTTCAAAAGACATTCCCAAAAACATCCAAATCTGCATGATCATTCAGAAGAGCTAACAGAACAAACAGAATAGACTGGAGGCATTTCATCTCCGAGAGAACAAGGTCTCCTTCTTTTAAGCATTTCAGCTAAACTCATACAGGCACCATTCTGTAGAGGTCATGGAAAATCCTGAATTAACTGTTCAATCAAAACAATACCAAAAAACCTTCAGTGTGTTAGCCTGAACAATAACACAGCTCTGAAGTGCCACTATCAAATCAATAGTACTGCTTCCTTGCTCTCTGTGCTAGACACTGAGAACCAAGGGAAATGCTGCAGACTCAGAGGGCTCAGAGGACTATAGCAACAATATGTTGGATGTGGAGATGATTATTTGAAGGCAGACTGAAGACTGAATAGCTGACTTTAAAGAGAAAATAAAATGTAAAATCATGACCAGCACAGAGAAGTCATAACTTAAGTTTCTCTTCTCTTGGTCTCACAACAAAGGAGAATTCAATAAAAGATGCAAGTTACAGAACAGATAATAAGAGAAGAGTCTCAAAACATATAACCAGACTGTAAGCTTGAAACTAAAGCTGTCAAGGCTAAAAAAAAAAAATAAATCAAGATCTCCTCCTCCAAGCAATCAGACACATTTACATAGTTAATAAAGAGATTTAAGAGTCCATTATAAAAACTCTCGGTACAAGGTATTTAACTTCTGGAATAATCCCTGAAAGGTAGCGAGAGACGTAGTGAGACACCAAGATTATTATAACTGCACCAATTAAGCCATCTTGTCTTTTTATAAATGGCTGGCCAAGGGAACTGCTAGGAGTAAGTACTTGCTTAGACCAAAAAAAAAAAAAAATCGGGCAGCTCTGTGGTCAGCCTGTTTCGAAGCTTCGTTTGGATATAACACATTCTGCCCTTGAACACTGTTTTTCCAGAAGACAGCTTTTTTTAAGATTGTTCATTTATCACATGAACTTAAATTCTGTCAAAACCACCTATCATACTCCACATCTTCTGATGACAACAGAACTACAAGAACCACAAGATGAACAGCCCTTCTGTGCTCAAAAATGTTATTAAGTAAGGTAGTCACCTGGCTTCAGCACCAACATCTGCCTCCAGAAGTAGCTTAAATCTGTGTTGGACAGACCGAACAAAGCAGCAAAGATCACAAATGGTTTGTTTTCAATACAAAGGCACGTCAAGCTACTAATTCAAATACTGGACAATCAGCATGTCTAAGATTTCAGCCTGGAACAAGCTAATACTATAAAAAACATTGTTGTCCATGTATTCCACCTAACAAGCAAGTAGTTCCCAGAACTTTGCCGCAGACCTATATGCCAAAATGAGAATGTATTGTAAGTAAGTATGCTATTGCATATGCCCTGGAAGTCAAGGAACTGTTTCTGACACAATAAGAACAGTGCTAATAAGTTAGCACTGAGATACAAACAGCAGCCAGGTCAAATCCTTAAGTCACTCTGTAGGAAACTTCGATGTGAGCTTGTTTTAGCTCAGAATTACATTGAGACCTCATATGGTCCTTGCTAATGAAATGAGAGGAAACTGTAGTATCTATTCCCAGTGTAACAGCAGGGAAACCAGATTGCAAGGTTCTTCTGCTAATATGAGTTACTATAGTGTTGCTGGGGCTTAGCACTGTTGCAATAATTGCAAATTTAACAGTCTTTTTCATCCTTCTCACCTTCAAGTCCTCCCTCCCTCAGAACAGCTTAGTGCTGCCATCTACTTCTTTGTATCCTAACAGGGCTTGGTCTTTCTGGGTTTCTTTTTCCCCCCCATCGTAACAAAGTTCTTAGCAGATTAACTCACCAACTATGACAACACTGGCATACTTGTGTCTTCACAGTTGGGTCCCCACATTTATATTTAGTTCAGCCCACTGCCACAGGCAAAACTAAAAGCAAACAAAATACAAGATCAGATCCAAACGCTTTAGTACTAACTTACACTTGAGCCCCTAAATAACACACACCCCCCAAAAAAAAAAAAAACACAGCCCACAACTCTATCAACTCAACCACGAGATTCTAGCTTAATACCAGCAAGGGCTGTAAAACGTAAACTGAGACGACAAGGTGGCGAAGACATTGGTCTTACTAAATCATCAGGACAGTTCTGGAAAGCAAATCTAGCTGAAAATGTTGTTCAAAGTTTCAGTCTCAGAGGATTAATAAAATTCTTTTGTAAGTCATTTATTTGCACAGACACTAACACAGCTGGAAAAAGTTTCTGGCTAAAGGATCTGAATAAAGTCTGAAAAACATTCAGGCATTTTACTAGGAGACTGCCTGCTGCTTATCAGGCAGGAGCTAGTCTCTACAACTCCACCTCACTTTTGCACTGAAAGGGTTTTTTTTAAGTGTCTGAGCAGTTGTTTCCACACAAACCCTATTTTGGGTAGAAGGAACTGCTGTCGAGACCACAGCACTGCCCCCACTCTTCCCATGAATGAGGAATAACAGGAATCCCACAGCACCTTCTGCCTTCCCACCAATACCACACATGAAAGCCAGTTAATTCATCCTCACTGCAAGTGTCTTCCTAGACACAGTGCTCCAAAGAGCTACATAGATGGCTTGTATCTCTGCTTCCCTTCAACCAAAACAAAGTGACTAACCTCTGCAGATGAGGGCCAGGTTCTCAAAGTCATCATAAAGCCTCTACATGCACTTCCTTTGGGGTCTGCACATGTGTGCTTGCTTCACCCTAACAAGGTGCAGCCTTTTGACTTGAATAGTTTGGAGAACAAGAATTTAAACATTTCATTATCCATCCTCATGACATCAGCTAATTTTGGAAAGGAACAGGGATGGTCTGAATTAATTCTCATCTTTATTCAGACAGCCAGAAACACAAAAAGGGGCCATAATCACAGGTCTCAGGGCAAGACTTTTAATGGGTACCCAAATCATTCACAGCACATCCCCCACCACATACACAAAGGATTTTGCACAGGAAAGAAGGCTTTTTCCACTGCTCTACCTACATATCACAACATAGGCTGTTCAGATCCTTACCCAGGTTTGCAGTTTGGTCTCATACAACCCCAGGCCTCTGCTGAGGCAGCAAATAAGTCATGGAGTGTATATATTTGTCCATTGGGAATTGAAAGGAATTAATCACATCATCATGCGTGCTGTACCAGGCTGACAAAGGTCACACATGTGAAATGGGGCAGCCTAACCTTCAGCACAGATGTCAACTGTGCAAGGAAGCATCCTGAGAAGGTGAGAGAGAAGGTATTTCCAGAAGTGGACTGTTCCTCTACACAACCCCACCCTGCAGGGGCTTCATTTCATAACAGACCACAAATAAGAGAACAGACCACAAAGGAGAAAAGGAAAAAACCAAAACACAGTCTTTTAAATAAAAATTCATTTCCTAGTTGTCATTCCTACGTTTTACATATCATGCCTTAGCATTAACTGCTGCCAAACGCAAAACGTCAGGTCCATCTGGCAGACGTACACTTCCCTGGCTGCCAAGTGCTTCCTTAAGATTCAGGGGCTTTGTTATTAAGTATAATTGCAAATTCCATCCTCCTAAATGAGCAGGGCTCCTGATAAGCAGCCTCTGCTTCCTAGTGCCCAGAAAAGGGGAGGGAGTAGAGGTTCACTGCAATCATCCAGCATATCTGCTGCACTTGTTTGGTAGGGAGGCCAGTTTCCTGGTAACCAATGGCTACACCAGCTGTGGGAAAGATTTAAGGATAATCTGGAGAAAATTCTTTAAGAAAAAATAAAAATAGTTAGGAAAGAAGAGAAACCCAGCTATTCAAGCTGACATCATTACTTATTTACATATAAATACAGCAAGGAAATAAACATATGTATTTATATATAAACAAAAAAGCTATCTGTACAATGTTTCATACACTGCTTTTCCATCCAATATTTACCATTTCGTTCATGACTTAATATAAAACTTTCTCCCAAGGAAATTGGTGATAAAATGCCCTCTGGTGGGCGTGACTGTGGACCTCTACAGCAACAACCACCTCCTAAACAGTTCAGACCCTTCAACATATTCTTGGGATTACTATTTTTAATGGAGCGAGACAAAGCACATACTTGCTTTCCAGAACAGATATATCCCTAACTAGCAAGCTCATGTCTTATTGCTAAGTGTCTCTGCATTAGAACACAAGCTCAAAGTTTGCTTTAAAAAACCCTATTAAAAGAATTTTGGGAATCATGGAATGCTTTAAGGTTTATTTTACATGTTTAAATTACTGTTTTCCATAAGCACTTATGAGAAACAGAAAAGGAAAGTGGCATTAAGTTCCACTCAGCATAACAGAGTCTTTGTAGTCTAGAAAGGAGGGGCAGAGAACAACATTTTTAGAGCTTATGAATCATTTTGTTAGGGCACAGGGCATAGCTAAGAAGGACAAGTAACAACCCTTGTCCCAGAAGAGTTTACTGCTTAGAAAGAAAAGGCAAAGATTGAAAAACCCCACAAACTTAATAGGATATATTTCATCCTTAAGGTGCTCAATTGCAGGTGATGCTTTCCTTCACCTGAAAGGAGATCAAGAGAACTGAAGGCTTAAGACGCAGTGACAAGAGGGGTAATTCAGCACTGAGGGGCAGAGTACAAGTACAGCTCCGTCAAGAACACACAGGTAAACCAGACAACACAGCCAAACTGCACAAGGAGAGCAATAGGCAGATTTGGCTCTGCAAGCCTGGCCCTAATAAGGCCGAAGCAGCTGAATTGATAGGCAGAATTGAAATTGAGCCCCCACAGGTTTTCTAGGAACTTTTCTCCTGTAACAGAAGAAGCAAAAAGTTAAGCAGAACAAGACACTTTTATCACACAAAGGAAAATGAAATCACTGAATGGCAGGGGTTGCGAGGGACCTCTGGAGATCCTACTGCTAAAGCAGGTTCATCTTGCAGAACACCCCTGCTTTCCTGAGTTTTTTGGGAACCATTTTTGCTTCCATTTCATACAGGAAATGGCACTTCTGCTCACTCAGATCTTTAGAAACCTTTTCCAGCTTCCACAGTATAATTGGCAGGTAATAGTTGCTTTATGCTAAGATTATTTATGAGTTTGATCAATAAGTGGAATGTGAAGCGTCTGTGTTCTTAAAGATATTTCTGGGCAACAAAACTTCGCCTGTGACATTGTTCCTGGGTATAAACAATGGTATGGTTTAATATCCACCTCTCCTTTTCTATCCTCAGAATGGAGAGCAACCAATAAAACAAGCCCTCACTTCTTTGAAATCTGCCCTTTATATAAGTAATACCCCACTGCTCTGTATAGAGCTCCATCCCTCTCTAGTGGCAGCAGGGTCACATACCAATTGGTAAGCCTGCTCCAGAACAGATGGCTTTTAGCTCAAAGATCAGAAACTTCTAGTTTTAAGATCCAAAGATTCCTCATTTATTCCTCTTACCCATCACCCCACCTAGAGATTCAGATTTACATTCATAGTTCTCTCTGAAGACAGAGGCTAGGGGTTTCACGGAGCACTAGTCTCCCTTAGTGCTGTACTGCACAAGCTTTATCACCGCCTCAGTCATCCATGCAAGCATCTCTAGTGAAACAGACTTGTCTCTAGTTACAGCAAGTCAGGATTAAACTGTGTGTTTGTGCATAGAATCATAGAATCATTACAGATTGGAAGGGACCTCGAAAGATCATCTAGTCCAATCCGCCTGCAACAGCAGGACCACCTAAACCATGTCACACAGGAACCCGTCCAGTTGGGTCTTGAATATCTCCAGTGAGGGAGACTCCACAACCTCCCTGGGCAGTAAGATCAGAGACATTTCTTGGTTCTTACCCTGATAAGTCAGCCCTTTCTCAAAAACAGCTTTGCTGTTAAAATAGCAGCTACAGGTATCAGTTACACTATTCCCCCTCTCTTCCTGTCCTCTTTAAAACCAAGTATTTATAATACACAAACAGAAAATGCATGCCTCTATGCCCGACAAGTACAGAAAAGGGACACTTGCTCTGGGATTTTCTTTTAATCTTCAACTTTCTATCCAAAAAAGATGGCCCTAAACCATACAGCCTTGCTTGTTTTAAAATTCATTATCTTTACATTTAAAGATAAAGGTTTTGTACTTTCAGGTTTTAGGGTAAAACTATCCTCTTAAACTTAGAAGCAGTTATAGTAAAATGCAAGAGGGCACAGGTCTACTCTGAAGAGCTGATAGATTCTTAATACTTAGACGGGAAGACATTACAGTCTGCTGTCATGTGCAGTGTCGTTTTCCTAAGTACACAGAGGATATCTGAGCCTGCTTTCAAAGCAGGAACAACTGCAAGAGAAGCAGCACAGCCTGAAAACATGAGGAATGAAATGGTTAACCAGGACTGCCACTCAGATTACAGGCAGCAGAAGTCTAACCAGCCCAATAGCTTCTGCAGATGAAAAATACAGAGGTACCTAATGCCCTCATTAACCATCACCTCAAGCAGTAATACCTGAGCACAAGATACACCTGCATTCCATCATAAATTAGTTTAAGCTTCTCAACCTGACCCAAGTGGGTGTCATTCTTGATCTCCAGCCTAGACTGCCTTAACACCCCCATTACAGCAACACAGCAGCATGAAGTTCTTCGAATGAATATGCCAGCACAGCACAGGAGTTTGGTTTTTCTTGTTTTACTAGTATTATTCTTGAAATACATTACTTCAATAGCTTGGTTGTAGCAACCACAGTATTTGTTTACGAACAGATTTTAGAAGGTTTGAAGGATGCTGCTGTGAACTGTTCAAGTGTGATATTGAAACAGTGAGTTTTCCTTAAACTCGTGGCAATTTATCTTTTAGCAAGAACATCCCCTCCTCACACTCACAAACAGGCCTTCAGAAATTTCTTTGACACTGGAAAAGCAAACAAACCAAAATAGAGAGTATTATGGCAGCAAGTGAACCACATTCTCCTTTTTGGCTGCATTTCTGTAGCCGAATACCACTTTTCAGAGTCTCTCATATTTTGGAGACTTTGGACAAGCCTTTGTTTCTTGAACTCCTATGCTCCATTTTTCCCTCCTGTAAGTAATAACCCTAATATCAGCCACAGCTTCCTACTGCTGTTTAGTTCAGAGAGATAAGGTTGTGATGTCACAGAACCTGAACTGCCCAGAAGTTTAATAAAATTACACACTTCTTTCAGAACGAAAAGTGTACTAGAAAACAGACTTTAGGGATTTGATAATCTTTAAGAACAGACAGAGCATTCATCTCAGGTTTCCAGGGTACCAAACACAACTTCATTTACCTACAAATTTGGGCCAAGGACAATTTTGACCAATGTTATATAATACAGGACTGAAGGGAAAGAAGGAAGAAGGTATTGAAGTGCCAGGCCATACAAATCAAGGACCAGGAAACATGCTCACTCTTCAGCCAGCCACCCCCCTCTTCTGCAATTCCTGCCATCTACTGATATTTGCAGAGTCTTTGACTTTAAGACCTTCACAGCTGAATGTCACAAGTGATTTGCTCCTCAGGGTACAGGAGTACTGCACAACATCAGATACACACTGGAACATATCTGCTCCACAGGTGTTAACTAGATCAGGATTTGGTCCACAGTTCAGCAACTCTTTGAGGCAATTCACACATCAATACCAACCAAGAAGTTCCCCAGAAGGCCCCACACAGACACATCCCAAATTGTAATGTGCTGTAGGCTGCTTTTAATAAAATTTCACTGTATTTCCTCGCAGTCTCAGGGCTCAGATTTCAGAAAGCAGGACAATTTTTTCCTTTCAAACTTACACAAAGACTATATAGAATAAAATGTAACAGCTAGCCAAAGCCTCCGACTTCTGAATTTGAGACTGGGCATTCAATCCAGCCTATAGAAAATCCAGAGCAGCACCAGTATAAATGAGATAAGAGTTAACTCACAGAAAGATCAAATCCAACTTTCATTTATGTCTATGCAACATTGATTTCTGTTAAGTACATGTGTGTAACCAAGAGCAACATTTGATCTAAAGCCTAGTACCTTGATGTCCAGCTATTGTAAAACAGAAGCAAAAAGCTGGCTACAAACATTTGACTGATGTTGCCTGCAAGCAGGGCCCTGCAAATGGCTGTGCCAGCAATTCATATTGACAGAAGTAAGATGGGGCATGGCAAACCTCACTATTAGAAGTAATTGCACAAATATTTGGAGTGTTGTTAAAAAAAAGACATTGAGGAAGGTAACACAAAGCCACAGGCCAAGAAGTAAACGACTACATGCAAATACATGCAAGCTTCTCCCAAGTTAATTCTGTTCTTAATGGAATATCGATTGGTTTGCTCAATGTTTAGAAATGTGAAATAATGTGAGGGAGAGAAGTAGGGGAAGACACATTCAGAAGAGTAACTTTTGTCTAAATTATATGCTTTCCTCATATTTTCCTCATACAATCAGCCAAAAATAGTATAATAAATCAGGGAGTAAAGTATATTTAACGTTTTGCCTTGCCTTTTATTAGCAAATCTGTCAAGAGATGACCTGCAAGTGTTAACCACACTTTTTTCACTCTTCTCCTAAAGGAAGATAGTACAGCATGTTTCACAACCTCTCACCACACAGTATCCTTATTGTATCTGGTACTTTTCTACTTCAAGCATTATAGACAAGGCATCTGTGGTAGTATCTGGACTTTTCAGATGTAATCTATCAAGCTGCTTGTTAAAGTCAGGAGGGGAAGTAGTCCACAGTCAACTCCTGGATAGGCTTTGATGTATATACTCCTACCCCCACATAAGAAAGGAGAACGAAGAAAACTGCTTCAAAGATGTATGGTTTTACTTATATTGAATCTCCCATTTCTTAATGGGAACTTTTAAAATATAACTGGTGTCATAAAAATCAGGCAGTCATCTACTCCTACTTTCCAGAAAGGTCTGCCCTTTTCCAGATACTACCACCTGTACACTTTGAGGAAAAAAAAGAATTAATCTATTCTTTTCCTTCCAAGATATCCCTTAGAACCTCCATCACATTTTACTGAAGCAAGTCACTCAAAAGGAAGAAAAATTACTTTCCCTTGCCATCATCGCTCCTAGCCTTGATACTGCAACCAGTAGCAGCATGATGCTCAATAGCTCTGCTGACCCAATCCAGTACCTTAAGGATATACTTAGGATATACAGGCACTGTCAAAGTCCTTTTTCCACAGTGCATAGGCAGATACACTTCAGTTATTGTATACATTTTACATGCAGGCTTACTCTCCTGCTCTGATCTTCATTCCAAAATGTAAGAAACTTCATACAGAAACAGCAACTTCTTCCTGTCCCCCTTCCTTGCTTCCCAAATTTTATGAAGGGGTAAGCAGTAGTCTCAAGGAGTTTAGTTATTCTGTAGTATTTTAAGCAGTTTCAAAAGCACTTCCCAGACATTTATAAACCCAACATTTTATAATATGAAGCATTCCAATTTGGCACTATTCCACCCCCGGCAAGCAAGAGAGAAGGAAAAAACATCAACGGAAAGTTAAAAATGAAGTTTTTGAAATATATAGTATGTTAGGAATCATTTAATGAATTCAGGTGTTCTGCAAGGTAGACATCAAGCAAAATTTGCAACACATGTAGATTTCAAAGCATCCACTGTAAAGATGCTCCTCATCATGTGATAGTTATGATGAACCCCTGAACTTCCTTCTTTTCCTTTTGATCTGGAGTTTACCTGTGACTGGGAAAAAACCTAACATTCACATTCTTCTCCCTCTAATTAAGGGAACCAGCTTGATTAAGCTTTAGACTGCCAAGAGAAACTTTTCTTTGAGTAGTTCCAGGGTGCTGCCATCTGCAAATCCGCCAGCACTGCTTTTACAGACCAAACAGCAAAATCCTACAAGGTCTGACAAAGCATATCTGAGAGCAGAATTATCTGATTTAAATATTAATTACTCATCAGCACAGACTTTAAAGGAGTAGCTGAAGCAAAATCTCTTAAATCACAGTTTGAATCCAGGATTTGTTGTCTGCATTGTGATGCAGATCATGGGTTTGGGATGGGGGTTTTTTGTTTGGTTGTCACTGGTTTTAAAAAAAAAAATAAGTGAAGATTGCTAACGAGTCTCTCTTGAGGTTTAAAAATATCAAGAATATGAAGTCCAGCACAAGCGAGGCACGTCTCAAGTTTGAGATCTCCTACAGGACACCATCACTGCCTCAGTGCATGAGGCACAAAGTTCTTCACTGTCAACTACACTGCAAGTCAAAAAGCCACTCTTGCCATGTGCATACGTAACAGATTTTTGTTAACAGCAATGTCGCCAATGAATTGTATCAGTGGGATATTTTTCTTGCATTCCCCTAGAATTAATCTGGTTTTCTCAACCAAATCACATTATCTGTATTTGTGTAGTGTTTAGTCCTGAAACTGGAGGCAAAGCAAGAACTGAGCAGTCACATCTTCGAATAAGCCAAACCAAACCTGAACAGAGGTCCTAACACTTACTACGACGTCACAGAGCATGTTGTAATGGATAGCAGGGAAATAAAGAAAAGCAATGAAATAAAACCAAAAATTTTTAATTCATTTAAAAATAGAAGTCTTTGTAGTTTGACCAGAATGCTTCAGCAAATCCATATTACACTGTAAGCCAGAACTGTAAATTATTTGAAGTTTAAGACCCCAAAAAACCCACCGATGTTTCCTGATGTTAAAGCAAATTATGGCAAAAATCCAAGTTGAGGATATCTGAAAACCTAGACTACACATGACAGATAAAAAAAGCAGCACATAAAAATTAAGGAGAATAGTCCCATGTTCCAGATATTCTAATTCACAACATAGAATTATTTATGGAAGTGTGTGACAAGGAATTCAGTTACTGTCATTTACCAGATGGTCAAGAGAACACAGAGGTAACTGGCTGCATAACAACAGCACCAGGAAGGCTTCTTAGGGCATCTCACGCCAGGTGTGCTCAGTTCTGGTTTAGTCAGAACAGGTAAACAGCACACATTCCCACTGACAGAAAGGCGTTCCCAGAGATCTCTAACCTATTTCCTTTTAATCACTTTCTCTATAGAAAAGAAGTTCTTTGTACTTCTGATAACAAAGAAAACACAGAAATTACAGAAGCACGTCAAAGCCATTTATATTTGCTAGACCCTTGCAACTGGAGTTGCTGTTAGCAGGTTACTTCGAGAAGACAGCCTTCAGCTTTTGCACAGGAGCTCCACTTTCTTGAGAGTAACTTCACAAGAGTGTTACCTGCATAGAGAGATGCTAAAAGCCTTCCCCACAGTGGATAAGCTAACCAGAGCCAGAAGGAAAAATGTGACAAAAAGGTTAATACCATATTTCAAGTACCTGCAAGTATATTCAAGGCAACATCACCCAATTTGTATCCTTACAGGCTTTAGGACATAGGTATTTACACAGTATTTCTTCTGTGGAGAGATTAATACATTAAGTGATTAGATGCACAAATAAATCACAGGATCTAGTGGTTATTGAATCAGCACACTGAGGCCAAATATTGCCAAATGGAAGATCTGGGTGAAGAAAAAAACCTGAAGGACCAAGTCAGTCACTTGCTGAGATTTTAGCTGGCTAAAAGCCTCAATTACAGCACAAAGAATTAATGATCTGAAAACGATGTAGACCTCTGTGGTGCATGACAAAGCTGATGCTCCGCAAACACAGCAGCTTCAGGATCAGGTCTTCTGGTGTCTGGGCTCCCCCAAGCTTGTAGCCTACGGCACTGACCCCAAGCGCACTGGGGTAGTTAACGGACAAGTCATTGCAAGAACCTCAGTATGGCTATGCGCCACCTAAAGAAGGCATGCTAAAAATATAAAATATTGCAGATACCCCAAAACTTAACAGAACAAGAAAATTCCTCCAAATAAGTTTTAAGATTAAAAAATAAATCCTGCAACAGGGTTATAGTGGAAGGGATGCTGGTTAAACAAGACGGACTAGAATCTCTCGCCTTTTACAGATCATAGGGAATTCCCCTGCCACACACCCCAACCCCTTTTGACAAGCCTGGTGAGTTTCCACCTCAGCACACAGGAAATGGAAAAGTAGGGAGGGAACCAAACAAAAAGACCCCAAACTAATAAGACACCAGCACCTGCTGTGCTTCAGTGCGTCCATAGGTTTTCAGAACAAAATAGAAGGCCAGTAAAACACAAACATGGACAAGACCAAAAAGCAGATGAACATGAAGAAACAGAAACTGAATTGGCATGAGCACCAACAACTGCTAACAGTTAAGGCCTGGATTCTGGTGGCCTTTAGCACAGCTCTGAACTGGAGTGACTCCAAGAGAAACAAGAGCCAACCTGGGAGAAAGATGCACAGGAGCAGAGCAGCATCACTGGCGAGATGAACGCAGCAAACCCGAGGATAATGAATTCTGCTCACAAACAGGCACTAAAAGTGATAGCGCCAGACACAGTGCCTGTTTGTGCGCAGTGAACTCCAAAATCAAAACAAATTTCTCAATTCGTGCCTTCCTCTCCCTTCATTGAGAGGCTCTCTAGTCAACATACACACTATATACTTATGATTACTGTTTGAAGACAAGGAGCAGCAATCCTGGCAGCATTCTCACCCAGAAGAGAAAACAGAGGTGGTTACTTTCTTGCCTGAAGATTCCTGCTTTAAAAAAACAACAGATGAGCACGAAAGGGTTTTTGCTCCTGCATACTACCACTTTGTTTCGTTTCAGCAAGACTTTGACTAACACGTAATTCACTATGCCGTGTATCTAATATATTGGGTACTTGAAGTATGACCACTGCTCATTAGGTATGTAATTAAAAAGTGACAAAACTAGATTCCCCCTCCCCAGCATGCAGATGAAAACCAGTAACCCTGCCTCTATTTGTAACCATGACAACTATAGAATATTTTATTTCAGTAATATAATTCACACTGAACATTTGCTCATAGGTTTTGTTGTTAAGGGGAAGGTTGACAGCATGCGCATTTCATAAGCTACAGGAGACAACAAACTCAAAAAGTCAGGCAGCTTCTGAGACCAAGAACCCAGTGAGAATTGCAGAGTTCATTTAAGATCCTCTACAGGGAGCTAAGCAAACATGAACAAAAATTCACCCAAATTAAGTGATTCTAGTCATTACTTGCAAGACAAGCACTCAGTATGACTGGACGTTTTTCAACTTTTAACTACAGTACAAAGATACTCTTGTATTTTAGAAGAGGTAGTAACATAAACCCTGAACTTCAATGTCCAATTAAAATACCAAGCATTATTCAGCTTCTATGAGAAAACATTGAAACAGACATTACGGGAAGAAGTAACTATATAAAATGACACTATGAAAGATGTAGTTTATAGATGCTGATTAAGTCTTGTACTGGATGGGTCACTAAATTGTTTGCACAGCTCCCACATTTCACCTTAAATTGAAGACAACTTCCACAAATACATACAATGAGGACAGGTTATAAGAATAATCAAAACCCACCAAACCTGTATGTTATTCAGATAGTACTAAACAACCTCCTGAATATAACTGAAGTTTGATGCAGATACGTGTGAGTATAAGATATGACTGGTTCATTTTTCTCCATATGAGGAGAAAAAAAACAAAGCCATTAGCAGCTCAAAAGCAGAGCAAAACAATAATAAACACAAAAGTCACACAATTGCTTTGTTTTGGAGGCTAACAAAGCAGATGAAGAAAAAAATACGACTTCTCTTGCCCAAATCATCATACCTATGGAGGAGAACTTAAAGTTTCAGCAGATTTCTAACTATAAGAGACAGTAATACCGTTATCTGCAGTCACCTTAAAGCTACAGTAGTTTGATTTTGAGCTACCTCAAAACTGACCTCAAAATAATAGCCTCAGAAACGGGCTTCATTCAGTGCAAGTGACTCACACGTGCCTATACACACATCCCCCACACATGCATACTCGCTTAGTTGTTTTGAGGAATACCAGAAAAGAAAGTTTCTTCATTTATCAGAACTACATGCTAAATAATCTCCTATTAAAAGAAATAATAAGCCTGCAGCAAACATGTACATCTTTTACCCCCACATTGATGAAAAAGTGATTAAATCTCCCTTAATCTAGTTACCAAAATGCAGTCTTTCATTTTCTAAACAGTTCTTGTACAACAATAAACAAAAGATAAGCAGCCAACTACATTACCATAATTTTTGGTGGTAGTGGGGAGATAAATCTCTCCCTAGTGTTCTAGGA
Organism: Rhinopomastus cyanomelas; assembly: GCA_013400115.1. Lineage (NCBI taxonomy): Eukaryota > Metazoa > Chordata > Aves > Bucerotiformes > Rhinopomastidae > Rhinopomastus > Rhinopomastus cyanomelas. The sequence goes on along the minus strand of VXBP01006168.1, from coordinate 412,348 downwards.
AAATTTTAATAAATGATGCCAGAGGGGGGAAAACAATGAAAATAATCTCAGAGAGCATGAGCAAACGCTATTTATTAAATGTGTGAAAACCACCCTCCTGCATCCCCACAACTCCTTTCCTCCAGACCTTTCTCCACCCTCCGGGGAGTCGAAGGATCCTAAACCCAAAAGTCCCAGGGACCACAGACTCACGTCCTCGCCCGACAAGGACAGGAGATGACAGCAACTCAATGTCAAAAACACCCAAACTAGCTGTTCCCTCCTCATCCTAAGCGAGTCCTTCGGAAATCAGGTACCCAGAGGATGCACCTCCGTGCTCGAAGCAGCTCCAGAGAGCAACCGGGCACAGAGTCAAGTTAAAAAGAAAACAACTCTCAGCCCACTCCCCAAAAAGAAATCGAAACGATAAAGGCTTCAATGGAAAAGCCTCAGCAGCAGCCAGACAAAACCTCAAACCGGCCGAGAATGCCACACGCGGTGGGGCAAGCCACGGCGTGGGGAATGAGAAGCAAGTGCTTTGAAAGAGAAAGACACATTTCAGCGCTATTGTGCCGAGAAGTTGCTCATCCTCAGCCCGCGTGGGGAGGGGGAGAAAGCGGAGAGCGAGAAAAGGATGTATTCCAGGCACCCGAAGACTCTGGGGCTGGCAGCGGCATCTGGAAAGGAGAGAGAATGGGAGAGAGGGATGGAAGGAGGGAGGTAGAGAGGGAGGCTGACGGGGGTGCGAGCTGAGCCATTCGCCAGCAGTTTCGGGTGCGGGAAGGGCGGATCCACCGGGACAGCGGCCCCGGGAGTGATGGCGGGGGGAGGTCCGTGGGGACACAGCTGTCCCAGGGGGTGAAAACGGGAGTGCGTGGCCCCGACTCCTCTGCCAGCCACGGCTCGGGCGAGCGCCTGAAGTTATGAGTGCGCGGCGGGGTTGAGGAGCCCCAAGGCACAGGAAAAAGGGAGAAAAGCCTGGAAAATAAAATGCTGGAAATGAAAGAAAATCGTGCTAACGCTGTGATTTCCTTCCTCCCCCGCGCAGCACCCGCGGGCAGCTGGAGTCACGCAGGAAGTTTTCGACGCGGACAGCGAGCGCAGGCGCAGGGCAGCGGCTGTAGAGGAGCTCCGCGGGCGCGCAGCCTCCACGCCGCCTTCTCTTACCTCCCTCCGCGGGGGCGGCCCTGGGTGCGCGGCCGCGTCCTCAGGCGGCGGGAAGAGGATGCGCGGCGGCGGCAGGGAGAGGCGGAGGCTGGTGCATCGCAGCCCCCGCCGCTAACGCAGAGCCCCGAGCGGCTGCGGGCGCCAGGAGCCGCGCTGGAGGCCGGGCAAGGAGGCGCGGCGCGGAGGCGGCTGCTGCTGCGGAGCCGCGACCATGCTCCCGTCTGGTCGCCTTCCCCTCACCTACTGCCCGCTTTAGCCGGGGAGGGAGGCGGCCTGGGCGCCGGGGCGAGGGGCGGGCCGGACCAATCGCGGCGGAGCCCGGTGGAGCTGGGCCCGGCCCGCCCCGCACGCCGACACGCCCCGCCCCGCCCCCGCGGGAGCTGCCCTGGCTCCGCCGCTGCCACCGGCGGGGCAACCTCACCGCGCTATCCCCGCGCCGCGGGAGCAGGTGCAGAGCCTCAGCTCCGCGTTCCCGGAGCTCGGCGCGGTACGCGGAGAGGGCGGGCGGCGGGAAGAGCGCGTCTGCGGGAAGGTCACCGCTGCCCCGGCTGCGTTCGAAAGTAGCGGGTAGTTGAAAAGAAGAAATATTGCCCCGGTGTGTTAAATCATCCCTTTCTGCGGCCGGGATCCGAGCGCACGGGAGGGTTTGAAGCGGTCAGTATTGTTTGTCTCCCACCACTGCTCTTCTTTTTTTTTTATTTATTATTATTCTTTTATTATTATTTATGTTTTTAAATACCCATCATGCTCGGAATTGCTACGGATTTTATGCATGGAAATCCACATCTGTCTCTCTCTGCTCCCTATAATCTTTTATCTGCGTGCGCTGCTCTGTGGAGATCCCTCTGATGTGCACACAGCACTGCATGCACCGTAGTTTTAAACGTAGAGCTCTCTGTCTCTCAGATTTCCCTGTGAGCTTAAAAATAAGCTTAATCAAATTTTTTTCTCCTTACTTTGCCAGTTAAAAACGCGACGCAGAGAGATCCATGCTGTGACGTGTCGGACATGAGGCAGTTGTGCCAAGCGACAGCTGAGTGAAGCGAAGGGAAGGGAGGGCAGCGCAAAACCCACAGAAAGAGGCATATGCGTGTTTTTATGGAGAAGGAGATCTGCACTGCCCAATGCCTGCGGCATTCAAGGGGGACTTTCCTCTGTCCTCTTCCCAGCCTCCCAAACAAATGAAAACACGTTATTGCAGCGGGCTAAAATGTTTCTAAAGCCAGCCATCATCGTTAATATTAGAATGCTTTTAGCAGAATATGGCCTCGTGCAGAAATGAGAAGGCTCTGAGTGGCTTTGTCACCAATACATCGTGGATTAACATTGAAGCTTCCCGTGCTGTGCGTCGCGGTGAAGTGTGAGGGTCAGAAGTTCAGAGCGGTTTAAGTCTGAATTATTTAGCAAGCGCACACACAACACGCTATTCCGATTTCCATGCAGCTTCTTTTTTCTCCCTTTTAGTTTTCTTCCTTTTAGAGAGAAAAGCCGCGTTCAGTGTTATTTACCCTGGTGCAGTGTTATTTGCCCAGTGTATATAGTTGACCCAGAATCCGATGCCGCCGACAAGAAGTCGTCTCAATGGGACTGTTGACCTAACAAGTAGCATGTCAGTCTCCCAGTGGCATTTGAACGTTCTCACAGTGAATGCATTGAGACGGGAGAAAGCATAAAGCAGAGGTTCTTTGGAATCCTTAATTAGACACAGTGATTTTGGAGTACAGGCTCTACCGCCATCCTCTAGTGCCTAGTACTTTGTTTTGTGACCTTGAGGTTAAGAATACCAACCAGCTCTGTTTATTTTTAATAAAATCTTACGGTTATATGAGACAGTTCTAGGTTTTATTTATTTTTAGCATAAGTGCTCCTATCTTATCTGCCTCCCAGGTTTATAGTAAGGATTTAGCTAATATTTGGACAGCAGTTTTAAGATACAGAGCTCTATAGGTCTATTACACTGACCATTTTCTGCGTTTTTCATTTTAGAAGGGCACTTCTGTAGTAGGAAGAGAGAGTTCATACCTTGACCTTAGTTTTCCTTCAAATTTTGTTAAATACATGGTTTACAAATGCTGACACAGGGTCAGATTCTGATTGCACTAATAAGTAATGAATTTCAAAGGGTTTCTTGATCCTCAGTGACTTTATTCTAGATCTAAGCCAGTTTAACTCAGAATTTGAGCCATAATTTCATATTCATGAAGATTAAGCATATAATTACATTAGTGTTCTACACTGCTTTTCTTGCTTCTGTTTTTGTATTTTGATAACTGCAGTAATGTAAGAAAGAACAGCTCCATTTTATTCATTTTTCTCAAAAATAGTTTATTTTCTTCTCTATTTCTGAGAGAAGGCATCTACAGGTGGGCTTTGTAGAGAGGGGCAGGTGGCTGAAAAATAATGTGCGGGCATCCTGCCCATGGTTCAGTAGAGTTATGGTGTGCACGAAGTTGGTATTTTTAATTAAGGTTAACACCTGGGCCTGGGGCTGCTGGCATACTGTTCCTGGTGCTGGGAATGGTGCACTGCTACTTGCATCCTTTTTCAGCATTTGGGAAATCCCATCCTCTCATTTAGCAAATATTTTAAGGGAGACAAACCTGTGTCCAAGTAATAGCATTAAAATTACGGATCCTTAAAGTGCTAGAGCAACAAAACATCTTTTTGCTGAAGAGCAAATAACCTGTGCTGTGGGTTATATTTGCATGAGTGGGTGGCTGGGTTTTTAACAGAATTTTTTCAAGGTTGTACTTGACAGGCTGAGAATTGTTTGTGAGAATTCTGATGTTGGATTAGGCAGCTGATAGCCTGCAGGACTTTGGTGGCCAGTAAAGCTTGCTCCACTGAAAGTAGAGATTTCCTCTTTTAGTGATAGATCATTATGTTGCAAGGCATGTTTTAGAATGAGAATAATACAACTTCCCTGTTTTTGCTGATCATATCAAAACTAATGGCATCTTCAATTGTCAGAGCATCAAGTCCATCTTCTAATAAAATATTAGGAGACACACAGATCTATTCATCTTACTGGAGATTTCATTGTAGTCTGCAAAACATTTGATGGCAATGCTGTTAGGTTAGCAGTGAGTATATTGCAGGGACCAATACAGTAACTGGGTACCAGGATTTTGCAAAGGGGTTCCCATAACTTTTTCTTACTTACTGTGTGGGAAACCTTATCTCCTAGGTTTGGATGTGAGTGAAATTCTTACTTATTTTAAGGGATTTAAAAGAGATTCTTTAAATTATTACTAGAAGTTTCTTACTTTTCTTAGTTTTTGATGCTGGCTGAGCCATTTCAAAAGTGATAAAATTCCATCTCCATAATTACTATTTGAGATTTTTCTGACCTATCGGGGAAAAAAAAGCCTGCTACCCAAACTTTAACTGCAAGGTTTGACTCCTGCTTTCACCTAGTTATGATCACCTTAATTACAGATTTGCAACTTGGATACTAATGTCATTGTGTTAATTTTCTGCTGTCTAAAAATGGTGATAGGTATGGCAGAAGAGTGGGAAAATATGGTAATGGAGCTCAGTGTATTTACAGGGCTTAATGTTTCTGAACAGGTCAGTGGGGGTCAGGAAGATCTCTCAGGGGGTTTTTTTTGTAATGTATTTTTATTTATTCAAAGTATAAATACTGTTCACTGGTACTTTTAGTATTCACCTGTACATACCTGTTACAATTATCCTTAGCGTTCAGCAGAACGATAATCCCCAAAGGAAGCAGGAAGCAACATTTAAAGTAATTTTCAGGTGTGCAGCTTGAGTTAATTGACAAAATATGAATTTAAGATGAATTAAAACAGCTAAAAACTGCTAAGCTGAGGAATTTAGTACAAAATATCCTTGACTCTTGGGCATTCCCAGTTTAATGATAAACTTCCTTCCTTGAGCCAACTTTCTCTCTTCTGCTGAGTGACAAAAGCTGGTGTCGGGGTGGGAGGAAAGAGCTAGCCTGGATATGTTCCTGTGCGACTTGGTCTAGGTGATCCTGCTCTGGCAGGGGGATTGGACTGGTTGATCTTTCAAGGTACCTTCCAATCCTTAATGTTCTGTGATTCTGTGATTGTATCTTCTCACTGAGAACTGGTTGGAGACAGACCCTTTACTTCATTCATCACAAGCCCTGCACACCTCCATGCCATTTATAATCATCAAGGCAGGCAATAGCTCTTGTGAAATGAGTCAATCGTCAGACAAGAAGGTGTTGGATGGCCACTGTTTGTTTAATTACAGATAGGGAGTAAAATTATTTTACAAACTGATGAAGAAGTCCTTAGCATCGTGTGGGACTGTTCTTCCCACATTTTTGACAAGAGGATTATTTAGCTGCCAGGCCTTATTTATCCCTGAGATTCTCAGGCATTTAACTTTTCGATCTGAACGCAAAGTGTTTGCAGATACAGATGGCTTTGTGCACAAAGGTTGTTAAGTCATTTGCTTGGAACTGGGAAAATAAAGATTTGTGTGATTTTAGGTGTGCAAGCTGAAACTTCCTTGTCCCTGACTTGTCAAGGGAATGAGAAGAATCAGATGCTCTAAGAGCAAGCAGTATATTGAGTTGATTTCTCTTAGCTATGACAGACCCATTTGCTCAACCATTCCCCAGAAGACAGAAGTGGGTTTCTGCTGGAGTTGTGATTTTGATTTCTGATGGGCAGTAATAGAAGTAAGATCTATTTCACTGCACTGGCAGAGTCTAGAACTCTTGTCTTGAATTATATGAAGGTCTCTAATGGTTGGGTATAGCACAGAAGTCATGGTTTTGTTAGGACTTTTTTTTTTAGGTTTATGAAGATTTTGTTGAACAACTTGTATTCCACTCACCTGTAGTCTCTAGTCTCACAGAGAGGCATTTTTATTGCCATTGAAATAATTGAATCTGTTGTTTAGGTTTTTTCAAACTAGTTCCACTACACTGGTTTGTGAGTAGGGATATAGAAGGATTTGTATTTTCAGGGTGATTTTGGAGGGAGCTGATTGTTTGATTTGTTTGTCTAAACCAGTAACAGTATGTTTCCACCTATTCCTTATAATTATACAGGGAAATCTAAAATACATGCCATTTTGAACTGAATGTCTGTATTAAATTGCTTTGACTTCTATTTTCTGCCATCTGTGGCATAACAAGAACAGAGAGTGAGAACAAAAAATATAAATGACTCAGTCACATTTCCTTTAGGAGACACATCATGCCCCCCATTCTTTTCAAATAATTAATTTCAGCTCTGAGTGAAACAGTGTGGTGACACCCTGGGCAGGGAGAAGAGATGCTGCTGTTCCATCATTTAATAGAGGAACACAAATTTATACTCTAATATTTTGGTTAAGCAGCTACAGATCATTTTTCTGTATGTTTAGATGGCCTCCAAAAAAATCTCAACACAATGCTGAGATGTAATTCAGCTTAATTAAATAGTGAATATTCCTGTAAATGTTAAGTACCTTGTAAACTAGACTGTTGAAAGAGCCAGAATTAGGTTTGCTGCAAGGAAACTGAGAAAAGAGGAATGCTAATGTAGCCTCTCAGAAGACTTAATTGCCACCTGTGTTATCTGCCACTTGACTATACAGGAAACTATATCTCGGCTCTGGAGTGAGATGGAGATGGTGCTACATCCCAGTTTATGTTTTCCTTCAATCCAAACTGACCAGACCCATAGAAAACCTGATAAAAAGAAGCCGTTGACACCTGGGGCTTCCCTAGGGATGTATCTGAGGTATGGACAGGTATGCCAGCATGCCTTAGAGCCTGGAGCCACTGAGAAATCTCATGTGCCTGTAGACACCTATTTTAGAAAGGCTGATTTACCCTGAAGTTTACATAGATGAAGTAAGTCTTTGAGGCAAAGTTATTGTTTCTGCAATATCTTACATGTGATAGGGGAATTCATCATCATAACACCATGGCAGGGGGTGGCATCATTGCTCTAACTATAATAAGAAATTTTCCTTCTTTATGCTTGATGCCTGCTAAAAGTCAGGTTGAAAATGGCAGCGCTGCTCCTGGTTTTCATCTGGTTAATGCTTTGCACAGACTCCAAATGTTATATAAAGCTCCTTTATAAAGGATTCCTCTAAGAATCAAGTGTTGAGTAAAGGCCAAATGTTTTTATCAATGATCAAAGAGATGAAAGGATGATACAGAATCAGGTTTACACATGGCACAGGTTAGCAGTGAACCAGTGAAAGAATAAGTGATAAAGGGGCAAATTATTATTGCTGAGTGACCTGAAGTGTTTAATGAAGAGGTCAAAATAAAAAAAAAAAAGAAGTCTGAATATTACCTAGGTGCAAGGCAATGCAGTAGAGAATGAAGACAAGAGGCTACACAGGGCAGGATGGTCTCTTTTAGCAAGCAAAGACTTGAAAAAGATCAGAATTCTTTTGGATAAGCACCTCAAAATGAAATCTCACTGCATTTCTGTGGCTAAAAGGCCAACACAATCCTGAGATGTAAAAAAGAGTAATATCAAACAGATAAGAGGATTTGATGATGCCCTCATGCACAACAGTGCTAAGGCTGCTGTTAGGAACTGTGTCCAGTTTTGGTGTTCACAGTTTAAAAGCAATGTGGAAATAGGAAGGTATGTTCAAAAGAAAGGTATGAAAAAGGATTCAGAAAACAAGCGGAACACTACAAGGCATAAGCAGCTCAACTTGCTTAGCTCATGAGGGGTAAAGCTGAGAAGTGACTTGGTCACTGCAGGTAGGTACTGACCCATGGAAAAGATATCCAAAAGCCATTTTATCTACCAGACAAAGGCATTACAGGATCCAGTCGTTGCAAGCTTAAGTTAGACAAATCCACCCTTAAAAGAAGATGTGATTTCCTATCCCACAGAGTCCTAAGAAATAAAACTATTTGTCCTGTAAAAGGTGTCACAGGTAGGGATGTTTAAGAAGATGTTAAGTATGTATTTTTAAATGCATACTTTAATCTGCTTTGTGGAAAAATCTGTACATCTTTGTGTGCGTGTGTGAGTGGGAGCTCTGTCAGAAACTGGTGGCAGTTCCCTGTCTCACAATCTGAGAACCTGTTGTTCTTCCTGTTACTCAGTCCATTGTGAGGCCTATTGTACCTAGAATATATTATAATCAAATAATCATTCTCTTGTTTCATGGCTTCAGTGAGGTCTGCAAACTGGAAGATTTTGTTTTTCTCTTGGATGAAACTGGCCTGAATATCTTAGAATCATAGAATCGTTAGGGATGGAAGGGACCTCAAAAGATCATCCAGCCCAATCCCCCTGCAACAGCAGGATCACCTAGACCAATTTGCATAGGAACATATCCAGGAGGTTCTGAATGTCTCCAGCGAAGGAGAATCTACAACTCCCCTGGGCAGCCCCTTCCAGTGCTCTGTCACCCGCACTGGGAAGAAGTTACTTCTCGCATTCATATGGAACCTCCTATGTTCCAGCTTACACCCATTGCCCCTCGTCCTGTTCCTAGATGACATGGAGAAGAGCCTGGCTCCATCCTCCTGACACTCACTCCTCACATATTTATAGACATTAGTGAGGTCACCCCTCAGTCTACCCTTCTCCAATCTCAAGAGACCCAGCTCCCTCAGACTCTCCTCATAAGGGAGGTGCTCCACTTCCTTCATCATCCTCGTTGCTCTACACTGGACTCCCTCCAGCAACTCCACATCCCTCTTGAACTGAGGGGCCCGGAACTGGACACAATACTCCAGGTGTGGTCTCACCAGGGCAGAGTAAAGGGGGACAAGAACCTCTCTCTATCTGTTAACCACCCCACTTCTGATCCACCCCAGGAGGCTGTTGGCCCTCTTGGCCACAAGAGTACATTGCTGGCTCATGGTCATCCTGCTGTCCACCAGGACCCCCAGGGCCCTTTCTCCTGCACTACTCTCCAACAGGTCAGACCCCAGCCTATACTGATACCTGAGGTTTTTCTTGCCCAGATGCAAGAGTGCACACTTACCCTTGTTATACTTCATTAAATTTCTCTCTTCCCAGCTCTCTAGCCTGTCCAGATCTCACTGAATGGCAGCACAGTCTGCAGGGGTGTCAGCGACACCACCAGTCTTGGTTATTTGGGAGTTGTTTCATTTTCCCACATTCCTCTGGGGCATCAGTGGTGTATGGGTGGCCTTGGATGACTTTTTCCCAGTTTTTCTCTGATGCAAACCCATCCTTCACTCATCATAGGTGCCCTGATGCTTATTTTCTTTCAAGTTTATGATCAAACAAATGCCAATAATTACACTGATTAAGACTTCTGCCTTGTCAGATTGACAAGGGTCTTGATTATTGCGTAGATTCTCCAGTACATCAGGGAACAAGGTGCTCACTGGCATCGTCTAGGTGTTTCTCATGTAGTTATCTTTGTTCTTCTCCAGAGATCTTGAGGTTAGTAACAGATTCTCTTCCTTTTATCAATATATCTAATGTCCCAAGAACTAAATTGCTTTGATTTAGTTTTGGAGCTTAAAATAGGGATAAAACATATTGCTTTGAGACACATAAGAGATCAGGCTCCCAGCTACAGTTTTAAGTTCTGTGAAACATTCTATTGATTGTTTGTATAGTCCATAAGGATATGATTAACAATATCATGATGAATACTTTGCACAAATTTGTGGCGTTTAGAAATTCAGACTCTTCCGTATCCAACAAGAACAATGTGATTATCTGTCTAGTTTTTTTCCACTGAGCAGCCTACAGAATTCGCCCTGGTAATTCTTGCAAAGAGCATAAATTTACATATGAGCTAATGAAAATATTTATAAACTAATTCAAACACCCAAATCTTGTTCTCTTATAGTATGTCCTGGAAAATGTATCACATTCCTTTCCCGATTATTTGGAGTAGTAATAATCAGCCATTAATAATCATCTGGTTTTTATAATGTTCTCTAGGACTAATCACAGCCCCATGAGCATAGTCTAAAGTGGTGGCACTGGACAAGCTGTATAAGGGCTTGGTTATGAATAACCCTATTCAGTTACATCCCTTGTGCAGAGCAAGGGTTAGTAAGCTGGGGCATGTACACAGCTGCATACCTGTGGCTAGGGAGACTGGTGACAGGAAAGTAGGATTCCTCAGTATTTAGGGGAGAAAAACACTAGCAAGAGGAGTTTTTTTCCCTGCCTGTCTCTTTTGAAGCTTTGTTTCACGGTAGCCAGAGGGACAAAAAAACCCGCATTATGTGAGTAAATTGGCTGGAGAACGTAACCAGAGCCCCAGTCAACACTAAGAATGAAAACCCATACAAATGTGTATTCAAGCAAGTATGCGCAAAGATGGTGTTTTCTGCAAGCACTCTCTTGGAGGAAAATGCTCTTCTGTAACTGAACTACTGAGAAGAATTTAGGCTTTGGCTGTATTGCCTTGTGTTTAGATTTTTCACCAAGATGCTCCCATTTCCCCCTTTTGTTCCCCTTTCCCTCTGCTCCAGCGTAATTTGTTTGGTGGTATCTGATACTCTGAGTAAATCAGCTGAAATCTGAGATCCCTGGTGACCAACACCAATTTTCAAATGATCAGACTGAGACTGAGAGTGATTTTGAAGTGATAGAGTTGGGATATTTTAAATTCTATTCTGTCAAGGAATGATTAGGACATTAATTTGGGCCATATTAGTACATTTCCCCTGTGCTAATGGGAGGACAGACCCCCTTTCATGTTTAATCTAAAGAGGGATTGATGACTGGCAAGGTTGTCTCACATAGGGATGTCTGCCACTGAAATAAATGATGAGCTCAGTGAGTGAAAATGTTTAGGCTGCGCTCTCTAAATATGGATTCCTTCTGTGCCGAAGGCAATGAAAGCCCTTAGGTGGCAGCTCTGTAGATTTTTCTCATGGTGGGCAAAAATGAGGAATTTTGGTTTTTGTTGTTATTTGTTAGCCCAAGGCTTCTTTCTTGAAGTCACTACTGATTGTTGTTTCATAAACAGCCCAGTCATGTTCAAGAAGCAGAAAACTGACCTCAGAGATGACATAACCACTGGAGATAGAGGGAAAAGGCACCATTGCCTCTGACAGTGAAAGAAAAGGGCACCTTTCCTCAGAGTTTGCCAGCAACTTTTACTTGATGTGTGAGTTTAGTTCTTGTGTATCAGAAGAACAGTAAAGTACCTTTGAATCAGAACAGACTAGGAAAGTTGCTTAATGTGCTTTTTGTACTCTATCACTTTTAACCCACCACTGCAAAATTCCTTCTACCTGTAACAAGGAATTTAATTTGGAAAGGCAAATAAGAGCTCATTAACTGATGCACTACTGCAAAGCAAGTGAGCAGGTTTTATGCCTTGGGACAGACTTTTACGATCATTTGGAAGTGGCACAATACAATGCAAAAAATCCCGTGGCCTTTTCAGAGAGGAAGGGGAGAACACCCTCTTTCCCTTACTTGGGGGCAAGTTTCCTTCATCTTAAACCTCTCAGTGTTTGGATATTGGGGAAATATCTGTATTCCAGGGGACTGCACACAAATCTGTTGAGTATGTGAGTGTTCTGTACAATTAGTCCTATCTGGTGTGTTTTCCATACATTCACTGTGTATTTGGGCTAGAGAGAATCACTGTATCTGAGAGTTCTCCTCAAAGAACAGACAGTAAAATTTCTGCAAAATATATTTCCTTGTACCTCATGCTACACCTGGGTACTTTGGGAGATGTGACGTTTCCTTTTGTCTCAAAAAGCTAGTTTGTTGATAGTCTTACTGGTTTAGAGAGAGTGTATAATTCAGAACTGTCTTTTTCCTTCTCTAATAACATGGTTTGCTGCAAGGACTTTTATGTTACTTATCTGAATGATTTTTCAGAAGTCTTTCTAATGATTCTTGTGAACACCCACCTTAGCTACTGGCAATTTCTGGCATGTCGATGCAAGACCCAGGCAGACAACCCTCCCCATAAGTTGGTAGCCACATCCAGGGCTTTTATTATTTCACAGGATCAGCCCTGTATATATGACAGCTAAAATAGCTTCAGTGTCCAAAGTATAGATCTGGGAGGTACTTGGAGGCTCAGAAAACACATTAGTGTCTTTTGAATGTTGCCTTTAAGTTTTGACTTAGTAATGCATAAGATAGTCAAATGACAGCAAATCATCATGTGTTGGCGGTGGCTGAAATTCTTGGGGTTTCCACCTTCAGCGGCGGTTTCATGGCTGCCCCAGAACCACGTGAGTAAAGCAGACTTATTACCCATGAAACAAATATTAGCATGGAGCACATCAGTCACTCAGCACAGCTTGGAATAGGATTTCTCCCAGCTGGGAAACCAGACAGGTACTCTCTCAGGGGTGACACTGCTCACAGGTGTCGTCCCTTTGGCTTGAATGGAGAGTCTTGTGCCTAAGCAGGTGTTTGCTGGCTGAGGCCCAAGGGGCAACCTCCAGGAACACTTTCTTTCACATAGTGCTGGGGCTGTAAGCTTGCAGACCCTCACTCAGCATTAAAAAATAACCATAATAATCTTTCGTATTCCTGGAAACAGAGCATGTTTGGCTGCTCTGTCAGGTGTCATGACTGGCAGGGTTTCCAGGCGTGTGACAGCATCACCTCTGGAGTTAGGGCCAGCACAGGCAAACAGCAGGTGCTGGCATCCTAACAGCCCTGGGGAGTTGTTCTGCTGATGATTTGTATCAGGCAGCTTCTCCATACAGGGCATTCAGAAAATAGGGTGCTCTGAATGCCAAAAATCTATGTGATTTCAGAAAAGGCTCTGATGAATTCTTGATGGAAAAATGTCTGTGAAGAACTGCTAAAACACAAAGACACTGAGCTGGCTGAAGAAATCTGTTTGTTCTAATTAGCTGGAGTTAGGGAATGGGTGCTCACAAGGTATCACCACAATCTCCCTGTTTCACTTTTTTTCCTTAGACATCTTCCTTTGGTGAGGGTACAGGTGAAGTTCTGGTTTTAAATTTTAATCACAGAAAAGCCCTCTGTCGTTGGATCCTTCTAGGTAAAACACAAATCTTCAAGCTGTGGGTGCCCTCTCTTTTGGAAGTTTTCAAGGCCAGGCTGGGTGGAGCAACCTTGGTCTAGCAGCATTTAAATAGATGATCCTTAAGATCTTTTCCAATCCAAGCTATTCTGTGATTGTTTGATTCTATAACCTTTCCTCTGGTACTCTATGAGGGTGGTGCAGGCTCTCTGGAGGCAGTAAGTCTGTGCTGATGTGCTTGGAAGCTCTAGAAAAAGTAGTTTCATGGTGCAAACTCATTATTCTGGGCAAAGAATACAACCACCTCTAAGCACATCTCATTAATTCTCAGTAGAAGAGACGGCCCCTATGAAAAGAGGCTCTGAATGATCTTTCAGATACCCTCTTGCACAAAATATGAGTTTTCTAGAGGTTCTGCGGTGCAAAAAACCAAGGTTTAATTCCAGCTATATAAGGCTGTCAAACCTCACTCCGGAAAAAACAATGGAGTAGCATGTTGAGTCTTATCCATACATTAGGTCAAACCTTCATTGTACTTTAACTATGGAAAGAAATTTCTACAGGTTATTTCCCTTTCTGAAGGAAACTGTGCCTGTGAATAATATAACTATATTACTGTGAAAGTGCAGTTAGGGTCATATTGGAGTAACTGTTTGAATGTGATCTGATTGGAGACACACGGTCGTTCAAGTTTAAAAAGACAACTTTAGCACTGTTGGCAAAGGAAAAAAAAAAGTCGTCCACTTTGATATTTGTCCTGTGTCAAAATCTGGAGTGGAGTGATGTCCCAAACAAATCACTTTCCCAAACTGTTTAGAAACAGAAGTGTTCAACTTGCTGTTCAATTGTGGACTCACAATTTGAGGTTGAATCTGCAGCCCTTAACAGAGATAAAATTTGTATTGACCTGGGGCTCATTGATGGCATATGCCAAATGTCACCCGAGTTATTAACAACCAATAGAATAATGGGCTCTGTTCACTGTTTGAGGAAGCCTTTACCGATGAATTGGAGGAGATTTTGTCCTAAGCCCAGATGTCGATTAGTTTATATTCTGATCCACACAGTTTGCTAACCTTTATGATTTTTATACTAGCTGGAATGAGCACAGAAGCTGTTATTCAGCCTGTAAATGGCTAATCTTTTTAGAAATTTAAGATTAGAAATGTACATTAAGAATGTTGAACTTCAATGTACTCCTCTGTTCACTCACCAGTGCAGACTGTTTCGAGATACTTGTTACTATGCTGAAAGCATTTCAGTCTCTCTTGGAAATGGCTATTTATATTTCCTATTCCTGTGCACCAATGACTGTTTTAAAGAGCAATATCTTGTTAGGCACTGGGGATAAGAACCTAATCCCTGCATCCTGGGGAGCTGGAACTCCGTGTCAGAAACCCTCAGCCATAAACACACACGTGCTTCACTCGACTACCAGGAATAATCCCTTGGCCATCAGCTACTCATGTGGAGTTAGGCACATGGGTTAGCACGTCTGGGGCTGGAGGCCCAAAATTAATCACTTCCAGCCTCTGCATTTCTCAGGGTAGCAGTGCTGATAAAGGCTGATAAAGACAGCAACAATGATTCTTGGATGTGAAGCAGAAGGAAGAAACATTTTGACATCAGTGTCAGTGAAAACTACAGTGTTGTCTTGTCCTTGTGATTCACATTCATTATTTATCACAACTCCAAATAACAGGCTCATAGTTGTTTTTCCTTTTAACACAGCCCTTCCTTCCCTGCCTGGTGTCAGGGGCTGCTGTCCTGGAACTGCACGAGGTGTCACCCCGAGCTGTTTAGTCATTCACCCAAGCCTCCAGGTGTTTTTTCTGGCTGGCATCAAGCTGGATACCTTTCCATAAAATGGGGTGTTCCCCTCTGGGGAAAAAAAGAAAACAAATCATGCAGGCAATGATGCCAGTGCCTAAATGTGCAGCATTATTTCTCCAATCTCACGGTAATGTTTTGGTAGATACCAATAAAGAAGTTTTACGAACCAGTGCCTTTCAGTGCAGAATGTTCTGAGGATGATTTCATGCTGTGCTTGCCCACAAGGAGGACAGTGAGAAGGTTTATTGTGAAACGTGTGATTGATATGAGTGCAGACAGTGAGTCCTGCAGACCTATGCTGGGTCCTGAGCTCTCTGGTCTTCTGAACACAAATGCTGTGACAGTGGTTACAAGGGAGAAACTTCATGTGTATCTCAGGTGCGGGGGGGGTTGCCCTCCCAACAGCATCCCACATGCCAGTGCTGCCTGCAGGAGGGAGGGGGCAGCAGCAGGAACCTGCAAATTCACTGAATAAAAAGCCATATCTCTCCATAATGCAGCTTTATGAACTGGTCTGTGCACCCCTGTAATACTTTAATTGCTCTGTAGTAACCAGATCAGTCTCTGCTCTTTTTAAGTGGCTGCTATGCCACTCCAACACCAGGTATGGTGCAGCTGTAGGTTTGCAACTGAATGTAATGTACATAAATCACTTAGAGGCTCATTTTAGAGGCACATTTTACCAGTTACCATGACCTTTACTTTTGTTTAAAGAATGAGATATTGGTAAATCAAGATTTTTAGCAGAAGCCCAGAGAGTTCATTTCGGGGTACCTTGAAAGGAGGCTGTCCTGACAGTGTTTCTGCTGGTGTGTGAGGAGTTAACCCCAGAGGACAGACCTAGAGTGTTGCCATCCTTCATCTGCAGAGTTCTGTAATGGACAGAAGTTTTGCGAGTGGAGCATCTCTGTGACCAGGTGGTCAGGAAGGACCTCAGCAGTAAGGAACATTTTTGCAGTCGGTTATATGCATTGTATAATTGCATCTGATACACAGAGCATTTTCCTTGTCATTCTTCTTTGAACCCGCCATGCAAATGACCCTACCATGTGAGGCAGAAACAGACTTGTTTTTACTCTGAACAGCATGATGTGAAATGCTTTTGTGATCTCCTTTCCGTAATGGACAAATGCCCTGCATTGCGTTTCACCAGCTTGTGTTTCCTTCAAAGTAGTTTACTGTGGAGAACAAAGAGAAAGACTGGCTGGAGACAGTGAATTATAACATATTTTAAAAACAGAGAATTAATTAAAATGAGCATTTTTTAAAATTTGGAAAGTAGAGACACCTGGATGCTTTCAAGATGTTTTCTGTTGGATTCCAGAGAATCCAAAGGGAATAATTTGTTAGGAAATTATATTCACTAGATTATAGCCAAATGGTGGGTCACTGCATGCAAGGAAAGCCAGGTGTAATCTGAACCAAAGTGTGGTCTGATCCAAGTTACCTGAGTAATCCGGCCTACCTCAGTCATGATACTGCTTTCAATAAAAAATTTGACTGCTCAGAAATTCTCTTAGGTGCAAATATTTTTTGGAGTAAGAATAATAGTGGAAGGGTTTCAAAGTTATGCAGGTATTGAAGCTTCTAATTAAATAATTCATATCTAAGTCAAGGATGAAAAATCCAATAACTATAATGGTATATAAAGCTGCTGAAAGGTGTTTTAAATATATGCATCTATAAAGCTTCAGAGTGGGATTTCTAGCCCAGCCTTCTGTACTCTAATAAATCCTTCTCTTTCTTATATGTTATCCCATCTTATGTCTTTCACAGAGTGCTGGGCTGAGAGGCAGGTGCTGGGATCCTCCCTATAGACACAGGCAATAAAAGCACTAATACCTGACCTTTTTTTTTTTTCTTGAAAGCTCCAAAGTCAAAGAAATGTGAAGCTGGAAGTCTGGTGACTGATGAGTAAGTGGACAGAAATAATGTGTGTGGTTCCAAAGACGATCTGTTTTAAAACACTTTTCTGGCTTTGTTAGTAGTTTGTGATTTCAGCTAGTCATATATTTCCCATTGAAAATATTTCTAGACCGAAAAAACACTTTTTAAATAAGTGGGAAAGTGGTCTGCTTTCATCAAAAATAGGTTTTTTCCAGTTTTGAGCACTGACAGGCTTGGAAAATTTTAAATTCTGTTTTCTTCAGAACACAGTTATGATGAAGACTGTATAAAAATTGAGAACATCTACTAAAAGACAGAAGTCTGCTTTTCCTTTGCTGTTTTTTGTCTACTACAATATATGGAATCTCTCAATCTCTTTGAAGTCAGTGGGACCCTTTTCAATGATTTTAAGAACAGCATGATCAGACTTTTAGTGAGAAGCAATGTTCGAAGGTGCTCTGCTATCTTCACACCAGAAACAAACTCTTTTGGGTGAGTAGCACTCAGTATCAGCCTGGGCTTTGCCAGGGATGGGTAGATGATACCTAGTGTGACACTATTTGATTCCTGCTTCACTGCTGGGCTGTATGCAACCAACATTTGCTGCCTGCTTATTTGGGATAGAAAACGCTATTTTTTTAAGAGACTTCAGTTTGAATCTTGAAATAAAGTAGGTTATCTAGTAGGGTTATGGTGAGGGTGGCTGTGTGGGGAAGGGCTGCCTATAGCTGAGAAAGCTTTACCATGTTTGATTCTGGGAAGAGTGTTCTTTCAATGTGGTGTGTTTTGATAAGCAGTATGAGCATTTTTAAAGTCAATAACTCGGTTTATAAACTTCAGCTCAGCTGGACTTAATCCTGCAGCTAGCAAATCCACAGTCCAAGTAGCCCAGCTGTGTCCTCATTTGTTAAGATCTTAAACCCAAGAAGACATCTGGGATCCTGAATTTATTTATTTTTTTACACATTTATAAAAAGCCTAATAAAGGCAGATAGGAATAAGATGTGCAGCAAACCCGGTTCTTTCAGCAGGAGGAAGAGAGGGAGGAAAGAGATGCATTTAAATTACCTTTGGGTTGGCCCAAATTTGGGACCTGTGTAAGTAAATCTTATCTCTGCCTCAGGGAAAATACTTACAGCAACCAGACTGATTCAAGGAAGCACATAAGCACACGCCTAAGGCTTCTTGTCTTAGGTGTGTTTTCCTAAACAGGAGCACTTCACTGATTTGAAGCCTATGCCACACTGTTGTGTTCTGTAGAATGAGAACCTCACCCTGTTACTCCTAAACAAAATCTTTGAGGAAAAGTCCCAGGGCTTGCATGGTTCTCTACTAAATGAAACTGCAAATTCCAACATGCACATAACAGGGCTGAGGCTGTAATGAAGAAATCTTTCTCCTTGCAGGAGTGAAAATTTATCAATAATTTAAAATACTGTATATTACTGTCTGTGCTGTTAATGAATATTATAGATTATTTTATGCATTATGTTAGTAAACAAAATATTTGCTAAAGAAAGGGTTTCAACATGGGTCTGATTAAGAAAGTCATCTATAGTGCATCTGTGGCTTTTTTAAAAAAGCAAACCCATTATTTGTAGCACCTTTTAAAACTGTTTATTGCTTTATATTTAACGATTACTGGTATTTCCTTCTCTCCGTCTGTTTCCAGCTGAGCCTGATTTTGATATGGCTTTTTTTGTTTACTTCAGCACAGATGGTGATATGTATAAGGACAGCCTATGTAGGGAGCCTCCTCTTGTTCCCTGTGAAATCCAAATGAATTTTGGCCACTGACTACAATGAGTGCAGAAATGGGCCTGGCACAAGAGATTGCAGTGCTGGGTTGTTTTGCTTGTAAGAGGGAAAATGAATGAAGATATTTATGATGACAGAGAACATAAATAAAGCCAGAACAGCCACTGCTTTTCTTTTTTTCCCCCACTGTTTTCCCAAGGGGAAGAGGAATCACTTGAGCTTCATTGAAGTAGGTTGCACGTAAATTTTGATTCAATGGAAAGAAGTATTGCCTCATGCTGCAGTGTAGACAGGCTGCTACAATCACTGTTGCTGTGGGTCGTAATACCAAAGTATTCAGTAATTTTGGAGCTCATGGACACAAGTAGAATCATAGAATCATTAGGGATTGGAAGGGACCTCGAAAGATCATCCAGTCCAATACCCCTGCCACAGCAGGATCACCTAGAACAAGTCATAGAATCAGTCAGGGTTAGAAGGGACCACAGGATCATCCATTTCCAACTCCCCTACCATGGGCAGGGACACCCCACCCTAGATCAGGATGGCCAGAGCCTCATACAGCCCGGCCTTAAACACCTCCAAGGACAGGGCCTCAACCACCTCCCCGGGCAATCCATTCCAAGCTCTCACCACTCTCATGGTGAAGAATTTCCTTCTCACATCCAGTCTAAATCTACCCATCTCCAGCTTTGCTCCATTCCCCCTACTCCTGTCACTACGCGCCATCCTAAATGGTCCTTCCCCAGCAGTTTTGTAGGCACCCTTCAGATACTGGAAGGCCACAATAAGGTCACCTCGAAGCCTCCTCTTCTCCACACTGAACAGCTCCAACTCTTTCAGTCTGGCCTCACAGGAGAGGTGCTCCAGCACTCTGGTCATCCTTGTGGCCTTCCTCTGCACTCGCTCCAGCACGTCCACATCCTTCTTGTAATCATAGAATCATAGAATCATAGAATCATTATGGATCGGAAGGGACCTCGAAAGATCATCTAGTCCAATCCGCCTGCAACAGCAGGATCACCTAAACCAAGTCACACAGGAACCTGTCCAGTCGGGTCTTGAACATCTCCAGAGAAGGAGACTCCACAACCCCCCTGGGCAGCCTGTTCCAGTGCTCTGTCACCCTCACCGTGAAGAAGTTCCTTCTCAGGTTGATGTGGAACCTCCTATGTTCCAGCTTACAACCATTGCCCCTTGTCCTATCACTACATGACACCGAGAACAGCCCAGTGCCATC
>VXBP01006168.1:293550-391943 GCA_013400115.1 Rhinopomastus cyanomelas | reverse complement strand
AAGCACCCCCAAGTCCCTCTCCTCAGGGCTACTCTGCAGCCAGTCACTGCCCAGCCTGTATTTGTGCTTAGGATTGCCTCGACCCAGATGCAGGACCTTACACTTGATCTTGTTGAACCCCATGAGGTTGGCTTGTGCCCACCTCTCCAGCCTGTCCAGGTCCGCCTGGATGGCATCCCTGCCCTCCAGTGTGTCTGCTGCACCACACAGCTTGGTGTTGTCAGCAGACTTGCTGAGGGTGCACTCAATGCCACTGTCCATGTCACCAACAAAGATGTTGAACAAGACTGGTCCCAGGACTGATCCCTGAGGGACTTCGCTTGTCAGTGGCCTCCACTTGGACATGGATCCATTGACAGCAACTCTGTGGGTACAACCACAGAATCATTGAATCTCTGTTTGAAAGAGACTGTCCAACTCTTAACCTAGCGCAGCTAGGTCACCACTGCACCATGTTCCTAACCACTATGCCTACATGTCCTTTAAATATCTCCAAGGGATAATGATTCCACCACTGCCCTGGACAGCCTACTGTAATATNCTGGCCTCCACTTGGACATGGATCCATTGACAGCAACTCTGTGGGTACAACCACAGAATCATTGAATCTCTGTTTGAAAGAGACTGTCCAACTCTTAACCTAGCGCAGCTAGGTCACCACTGCACCATGTTCCTAACCACTATGCCTACATGTCCTTTAAATATCTCCAAGGGATAATGATTCCACCACTGCCCTGGACAGCCTACTGTAATATCCAAAATAGGCAGACATCAAATCAATCCTGTGGCAGGAGTACAATGTTCTTCACCTTCAGCAGGGACACTTACTCCATAAGTCGTTGTCTGTGGCTAGTATACACAACCCAGCAAAAATGCCAGTGGGCTTATAAAATAGAGATAGAGAAATGGAGATTATGGTGCACTGTTGGCCAGATTGTAGATATTTATTCAAGAAGGTCACATTTTGTGACTTTTCTACTTGTCAGTGTCTCTCAAAAATCAAGCAGAGGGCTTTAAAACTTGCATTACTTATGCTAACATAAAAGTCACTGGAAGATCACTGCCTGTTATTTCACCACCTCACAGAAATGATAATTTCCACAAAACCCTGCTGTCTCAACAAGTCCTTCCAGTGTCTTGTTACCCTGTTCCCGGTACTGCCACAAGTGATGCTGATAGCTCTCCCAGGAGGCTTCGCTGAGATCTGTGATTACACACGAGTCCACACACAGGGAGCTCACTGTAGGGCTGGGATCTGAAGCCTCATTATATTTTAAAAAATCCAAGGTGCTACACTATCAAATATCATCAGCATGAGACTCAGCGATATTTCAGGATAAATGAGCACATTTGCTTTAGTATTGTCATGTTCATATTTAGATTTTCTTTCTGCAGTTTATTCACTTACTTTCTAATTCAGAAAATGCACTAATTTGCAGGTTTTCCCCGTTACTGGTATGAATTAGGGTGCTTCTATTGTGTAGTAAAATTAAAAACCACAGACTAGCAATAATATCTGTACTGCAAAACACCCTCCTTAATTAAGCAATAGGACCTGAAAGACTGTGTATTTCTGAATGATTATAGCACACCTCATGTTGTTTTATAAAGTATGAAATCTAATGCAGAGTGACCACCCGAGAATTGTAGTAATTGCCCTAAAAACACTGCCTGGAGTGCCTGGTTGCTATTGTGAAATGCAATCAAGACATAAAAACAAGGATTAGAGAGAGAGACTTGTGCATGAAAAATAACCCCTTTCAAACATGGCATTGGCCTGCATGGCAGCCTCTCATTCCAGATGTGGCATGTGTGAAGTGTCAAAGAATGGTTAACATACAATTAAAGTTTTGTTAACTCATTGTAACAGCATTGTAATAGTCCTGCCATAAAATTGTTTGAGGGAATTAAACCCCCTTATAGGCAGGATCTCAGATGCTCATCTGAGTTCCTTAGGTTTATGTTTAGCTTTTTACACACCCTCCTTGTTTTCAAGTTTTATGCAGGATCTTTTTGGCATTTGGATATTCCCTTCTACGTAAACAATAATTAAATGGTCATCACCTTGGAAACTGGCTGCTACACTCATCTTGAACTCAAATATAGGCTCTGTTACAGCCAACAAAACAAGTAACCCAATTTGTCCAGACCATTAATACAAAAGAGAAAAAGTTATACAATCAAACCTTAGTACAGGCAAACATAATCCACCTCTGCAGGCAGCCACATTCTCTGCCAGCCCAAGGAGTGGTCTGATTTGTGTGTTGATGTGCATAAGACAATGGGTAAAACCTCATTCTGCTGGGCTGTTCATCTTAGATAAAGATATGTGGAGTCCTGTGTGGTTGTGGTAGGTACCACAGAGTGTTTTAACCAGACTAGGAGTTAGGAAAAATAGTGATTACAGCTTGCTCTGGACTGAATAACTACTTTTGATGTATCCTAGAAGCATCCTGCAGTGATGCAGCCAAGGGTGAATACAGGTAAATGTAGTTTACCCCCTTCTAACTTGGGCAATATTGAGTGTATACCAAACGGGTAAGGATATCTATTTTTTATTTATTGCTACTCCACTGGAACGATGCCATTTGTGTTCCTCCCAAGAACTCTAAAAAACACGTCTGTTTAAATGGGTACTTTAGACTACCCTTCAGGAGGGAGGATGAAAACAGATAGGGTGACAGGCAGCCATAAATACCTTTGCTGGAAACTTGAAACCCAAGCCTTTTTCTTTTGTTCTTTTTTTTTCTTTCTCCATTTTCATTTTGAATTTTCTTTAATTGAAACCTCTGTGGCAATTCTAGCCTTCATTGAACATTGAAATGCCAATAGAGCTGCTCCGTAATGGAGGGCTGTGTAGCAAGACTGTACAATAATATCCTGGTGCAATAAAACAGTAGGTAGCTGGGGAATGGAATCGATTTCCAAAAGAACTGGAATGACCCATCTTGCAGGCACGCAGCGCTCCAAAACTCCGCTGACTCCAGCTCCGATCAGTTCTGGTTCACTTCCTTCCTTAAAAAGAGGATGTTTAATCTTATTGTGAGCTGGTATGAAGCTTTTCTCCCCCATCTTTTTGCTTTAAATAGTGTCTAAACTGGTGTGCTGTCGCCTTTACTTACCTGCCACACTTTACCCATACGCTTTTATTAGGGTGCAGTTATGTAAAGCTGCAAATGTAAATTATGTCTTTGCAGAACAGTGATTGCAATCTAGTGCCAGACACCATTTGCTGAAAGTGGGGAGGACAGAGCAAGTACTGAAAAGGGGAATGAATCCATTTCAGAGTCCAGAATTTCTATGGGAGTTGGCCTGCATTTCTCTACAAAGGACTTCTGATCAGGAAAGCTCTGCTTCTATTAGTAAAGATCCTTACTTTACCTTACTACATACATGCAATAGCTATTGAAAGTTTCAGTTTGGGTTTTATTGCATCTTTCAAGCTTTAGGAACTTTCCTTCTGAGATGTCCTTGCTGTGGGAACGTGTGCATACCCATGTGTAGAGTTGGGATCTAAGCATAGTTAAGGGACTATGCATTTCACAGAATCACAGAACATTACAGATCGGAAGGGACATTGAAAGATCTAGTCCAATCCCCCTGCCAGAGCAGGATCACCTAGACCAGGTCGCACAGGAACATATCCAGGTGGATTTTAAATTTGCCACTTGTTTGATGTCTTGGTCTTGCCACATCTTAAAATGGTCTTCTAAGGAGTAATGCAAAGCTGGACTTGATGTTCAAACAAACATGACAGACCTTAGGACGTGTTTTGAGATGTTTCTTATTTGGGTTGTAGGAAGCAACCCAAATACCACTGCAGTCAACATTCTTGCCCTGTGAGACCTCATTGTTTTATAGCAAATGTAACACATCCTCTTTTTAAATGAGAGACGTTTTCTGAAGCATTGTTCTGGATTTAGCAAAGATTTTACATTCACCTTTCTGTTTCATAAACATGATCCCCAGGTTTTGCAAATTTCCTTTTGCAGGCAGAAGTGCTCAGTTCCCTTTTATAATCACTTAAATATATTTGAATTTCAGGTGCAACTGTCAGAAAAACCAAGCTCTTCTCTTTAGATCCTCCTTTAGGTGCTTCCCTGTGCTGAAAACCATGTTTATTGTTTTCTTTTTCCCTGTTTTGTGCCACAGTCATCGCTGCCTGTGTTTTACCTCTGCCTCAGCTCTGCTCAACTTCTACTGCATCCAGTCATATTGAAATAACATGATACTTTATAAAAAAAAAAAACAAAACCCAATTCACTCGCTTCAAAGTCAAACGCTTAAACATTAAGCGATCAGAAAGGACATTGTTTGCCTTAATTTCTCTCCACCCAGACAGTTTTGCCTTCCTACAGAAACACGAGAAGCAACGGTTGGGTCATTTTGCGCTATTTGTAACGGCACATCAGGGCTCATCAGCGTTTCACTGAAAAAGAGTGAAACGCTCCCCAACGCCGTTCATCCTTCCCTTTGCACCCTCTGCCTGCACCAGCTGGGGGGGCGGGCACACTGCCCGTTCCGCTCCCTGAGCCAACCGCCAGGGGGCTCCTGCCTGGCTGCTGCCTGCCGCCCGTCACCCTTTGCCCGTCAGCCCCTGCCCACTACCCTGTCCGTAACCCACTGTCCATCCCTCGCTGCCCGCTTCTCTCTACCCGCCGCCCGCCCGGCTGTTGGGACGCTGCTGGCTTGGGTGTCCCGCGCCAGGTTCAGTGGCAGAGGTGATGCAATTCCTCACATCATTGCAGTGAGAAACACCCTGGACGGCCCGGAGCCTCTTCCCTTGTTACTCTGCTATTAATCAGCCGTTAATGAGTTGACTGTGTATTTTTCTCGCACTAAATAAAGCAGCTCGGGGACTAAGGACCTTTGCAAAGCTCATCACCTCCCGCTTTCCCGGGCGCCTGCCTCCTTCACCTGCCTTCTGCAGAATAAGATCGGGCAATATATTAATCTCCTCTTTTCTCCCCTGAAAATTCCAACTCTTTTTAAAACAAAATGTTATGCTGCACACACAGTTCACCTTAATAACAAGAAGGAGAAGATGAATGATACCCGAGAGGTATTTATCATGTCACTGATAGCACTATTGGTGAGCAAGGTGCACTAAAGGACTGCCTTGACTAGAGCAGAATTAAAATGTGCGCGTTTTCCCATGTTTAGGGAAACAGGGGAGCACCAGGGAGCTGCTGGAGAAGGCTTTAAGGTTTTAAGAATCCAGATGCAAACAACTGTTAGAATTGCAGGTACATATTTATCAGCTTAAATTTGCTCTTTGGATCTCCCTGGATTTATGGGTCAGTTAATAAGGGGCTATTATTATTCAGAATTAAACCCAAGTGCTGTAGTTTGGCCAGTTCTCCCAGAAAGGTCCCAATCCTGCGTCTACCCCATTGTAGCTGGATGTGCAGGGTTACACAGACCTTGGTGAAAGTCACTGTGTCCAGGGTTACACAGACCTTGGTGGATATCACTCTGGAGCTCTTTGTCAGTGATTTTTCTGTTAGAAACCCAGGATTTTAGTCCCAGATGCTGGTATTGTCCAAACCCTTCTTTCTTTCTGCAGGTGGCCAACACTGTTTTCTGGTTTTCTGTTTTCTCCATCCAGAGGTGATCTTGTGGGTATAAAGCCTGTGAAGTGTTTTGGAAATGAATACCGTTATGCAAATTGTTGCTAGAAACAGAGCACAGACCTGTGTGTTGTAGATTCAAGCTGAGCTCTCACTGAGATCAACTGTAACGCTTGTCTAAATAACAGAGTGGTTTGCAGAATGGGACAAGTGTGCTGCAGTTATTTGTATGAGCTTCCGGAGGCCGCATGGAGGATTTTGTCATGCCTTGTTGTCAGCACAATGGCACTGGAACTGCTCTCTGTTTGTTGCAAAGTCTCTTCGGATTTAAATTATTTCTTTTTAGCCTGCTGGAGCCCCCAGTTTAGCTGACCACTGGGATGTGAATAATTACATCTCCAAGTAAGAGGAGCCTCAGCCTCATCAAGCGGAAAGGACGTAAAAGGTGTTTCACATTATTAAACTAAGCAGACTTGGTCACAGTGTGGCAACAAAGCATCTGGAGGAATTAAGTTTTGGAACGAAATAAGGTTAATAGGAACCCTTTCAAGGTAGGTCATACCAAATGATGGAGGTTACACTAGGTAAGAGGTGCCTGTAATCCTGTATCAGTGCACATAGAGGGAAGGACTGGCTTTTGTTATTCTACTGCTGAAGTAATGAAAAAACCAGAGCACTGGTCAGTCTTGTACTGATATGGTCTAGCTTCAGCAAGCTGCAAAACACACTGTATCCTAAAGATGCTGCCCAGTTAACTTCTTATGAAACCATGTTTGCTTAAAGCAATGGAGGAAACAATGTTGTTTGAGGAAATGCAAAAGCTGGGTGAAAAACCCTCAAAATATTGTGTTTCTGAAACCATTCTTACAAATCTCACCTCTTCCCTGAATCATAAACTTTATTGAAAGTCCAGATGCTAACTTTGTCTAGATAGAAAGACTTACCATGGGACAGAAAGTCCTGTTCAGGGTACAGGATCTGTAAGAACAAAGACCGGGACTGCCTTCGTCACACAATGTCCAAAGCAAGATTGCGCTAGAATTTTCCAAAGCAAGTAGTGGTTACCTACCCACTTACAAAGGCCAGTTCCTGAATATTGACTGGAATATATTATTCAGCAAAGTATCCAAGGTGAGTTTAGGACATGGTAGCAGCATGTAGGAAGCCTCATGTGAGAGTGGAGTAGGTCTGCTTTTAGTAGACTTGTTGGATATATTGCCATTTATGGTAATTGATACAGCTGATTACCATGGTTACCACACAGAAGCATTTGCATCTTGCTTGTAATTTTGATTGTATGCTTAGAGAAAGAGAGAGGGAGGGATAAAAAGTGTATTTGAGAAGTGTAGCCTGTACTTAACTCATAGGGATCTTGTAAGGTTGAATTAGCTAATATTATCTGCTTTGCTTTGCAGATGTAAAAACCACTTATTTTTTGTTACTGTTATTTTTTTTTCCTTATTTGGACAAATCTTTCCCAGTTTAAGCAGTCATGTTTCTCAAATGCCTTAACCTTTCAGACCAGAAGGAGGAACTTTTTATTATGGGAAAACCTTTACTCCTAAGGAGAAGATAGATGATCTAGTAATTAAGGTGCTGATTTGCACATTGAAAGATCTCAAATTCCTGACTGTGAGAAATCCTTCCTGTTAGTCACCTCATCTAATTAGGACTCAATTTAGCTTCAGTGGAGGGTAATCCTTTTTTCTCTTATCTGATCTACCTAGGTTGTAAATGCAGAGACTAGAGACCACCCTTGACTACTTGTTTGCTCTAGCATGGCTATAGTAAGCTGGTCCTAATTGTGGCTTGTGTTTCCTTGAGTAACCATGTCAAACACTAAAAATTTAAGAATGGGATAACCCTTTTGCTTAAGTTGTTCAAGTGTCTTCTGTGGGCAGTCAAAAAGGCAAAGGAGATGTCACTTTAAATTAGCTCCTGTTTCTGACTTGAGCTGTACAGACATTTATAGTCAACGGACCGCAGTTTTATTACAGAGTCATGGGAGCTATTTTACTCTGGTATCTTTAAATTAACCAAGGTGTTAACTACAGTAGTAAAGATAATTGCTCTTTTAGGCTTGCTGAAGCTCCATGCAGATTGGGAAGCCAGATCTTCTGCTTGCAAATGATTGTATAGAAGCAGTGTCATCATCTTATATCATCTGGACAGGTGGCTCAGTATCCTGATACTGAAAGGTAGGTTCCCAGTGTAATACCTTAAGCAAAGTGGAAACGGGCTATTTCAGTTACTCTGATTCATCTTGAAATTGAGAATCGTGAGATTAATGAAAGCTTTAGTAGATGTGAATGGGAAGATAGGTAGAGAAATAAGCTTTTTCTCAATCCCTTTTGTGACAGGTTTATGTCAGGCGACCATGACCCATTATCCTATCCTGGAGCAGTTGGGCAGAATTGATATGGAACATCAGGAATTCAGGCTGTCCAGGCTCCAGATTTGTGCATGCTGAGCTCTGAAAATGTAAAATACAGGCAGAATATGTGCCGGCAGTTAAGGGTGCAAATTTTGGGCACAGAGGATAAACTGGAAAGCATGTGAACTCTCTTTGCCATGCAGAATGGCTAAAAATATTTCATAAATCCAAGCTGAATGCTGAAGGTCTTTTCTTCTTCCTCCTAAGCAGATCTCTGATAAAAATAAATTCCGTGCCACCAGAGAGCTTCTGTGAGAATGTGATCTAAAAAGTGAGTGTACGGGCTAGTTGAATATATTATTCCTTGGAACAATTTAAAGAAAGTTCTTTTTGGCTTTGTTAGAACATTGCGAAAGTAAAAAGTACTTCGGTGTTTTTGGAATGCAACCTTGCCTCCAGACTGTGCTGACCAGGTGTCCAAAAGAAAGAGGAGGAGCGCATAAGTGTGATCCCTGTCAAAAGCACAAACATATTGTCCCTGATGTAAACTATTCCAAAGAAGAAAATGGATATTTTCTTGTCTTGGTAGGTACAACTTTATTTACTACACTCCTAGTACGAGTTTCTAAAATAGCTATGCTGCATGAAAAGGTGAGAGGGAAGACTAATTGGGTCTACACAAAGAAGTATTTAAAAACATTTGTCTTAGAGATGCCTCACAAGAGAAATGACATCCCAGATTTACCTTGTCAGTGGACTGGATGCAAAGGGATCACTTTTGCAGGATGCAGACTCTCTGGCTGCCTTTCCTTGCACACAACAGAAATTTCATTGCATGTGTGCAAGGAAAGGCAGCCAGAGTATCTGAGCTGCATCTGTTTCAATTATGTTATTTTCAATTCCACACACTTTTGCTGTTCTGTAGACACAAGGCAGAAGCTATTCAGCAAAACTCATGAATGAAGATATTACTGAAGTGTTCTGCAGAAATATGCCCAGACTTTACACTGGCGAGGAAAAGATACATGATCAGAGGGGTTCAATGAACTGGACAAGCATCCCAGGCCCGTGAGCAGCAGAGTGGTGACTGAGTGCTTTGCTTCAATGTCTTCAGTTGTATCTCAGGAAGGAAGTGAAAGAAACTACTGTAAATTTGATAGCAGAGAGAGGCTGCTTTGGGTCATGCCATATCTTAAATGGAGACTGGTTCTTCTCATATTCCTTTCAAAACTGTGATCTTAGTGTCAGGACTCTTAGGCCAGCAGGGCAGTGAACAGGCTTGCTGTCTCAGCTTGGTGCAGCTGCAGAGATTTCAACAGTGCTTCTTGTTGACAGCCTGACTTGCCTTGCTTACTAGTTCTTAAGCCAGCTTTGAGACAGCAGAGGTGTGGAGACAATTCTAGGTAGTGCTGGGTGCATATGGTGTATTAACTCTGTTTTAGTCCAAACTATTTCACACTAAGGGCTCTCTTCTAAGCACTGAATTAGGTGGACTTCTTCAAAACTTCATGGGTGATAGTCCTGGAAGTAGAGAGTCTTCATGACTCACTGATTATTGTCTGTGAGAAATGATTGAAGCCATCTAGTCACAATCCCGCTAATCCCCTGCCATGTCTCCAAGACAGGACATCAGAATTCCTCTGATGACTGTATCGAATGCCATGCTCAAGTCCTGCATGAGGAGTTATTTTTCAGAGTTCTGATAAAGGCAAATGTAGGTTATTATGAGAAATGGATATAAATTTAATAACAAGGTCTGATATAAGCAGGAAGGTTTTTTACATTGTCTGTTCTACTAAGATTACGGACAGTCTCTATAATGTGATGTGCCAGCAAAGCCGAAAAATGTTTTATGCTATTACAGCCTGATGTTGGGAGTGTGGATTTTCCCTTTTCAGTGATTCAAGTGTAGTGGAAAGATATTTGTGTGCAAATAGCAGAAACGAGCAGACAAACATAAATTCAATAGCTGAGGAAATCTTTGGATACTGTGACTGTTTTCCCAGAAAGGCTAGTAAAGTGAGTCAAAGCGAACACTCAGAAACATAACTGTCCTTTTAGAGTTAATTCAGGAATTTCTCTGGTTTAAATAGAGAGCTCTATAGGTAGAACATGGCCTCTTAATATAGTAGTCGAGCTGATGCTCGACTGATGCTTTGCAAACATTTTAAGCCTTAATGAAGTTATTCACACTGAGAGGAACAGATCCTGTTTAGAAGGGTTCTACAGTTGGGCATTTTGAGGAAGAACTGCTGTTGAAATAAGAGGGAACAACACTCCTCTTATGAAAAGGCTGATTTACATTTGAGTCAGTAACCATAGAATTGACAATTGCTACAGAACATAGATGTAGTTGTTATGCTAAATGTAGAACTAATTAGCAAAAGCTTTCAAGGTTATGAGGTATCAGATCAGTGTTTCTGGTTTGAATTAAATGGATTCTGCAGCAGAGCACAGCTGGGTTAACTACATGAATGAATCAACCTCAAGAACACCACAAAAAATTATGACCCTTTTTCAAAAGCAGACATCAACTAGGAGACACTTGATAAATGTGTAGAAAGCCTTCCATTGCTGCTGTACAGTGAATTGGGTTTTGTTATTGCCTGAATGAAACAATGGCAGAACATTATGCAATTCAATAGCAGAGGACCATGCCACGGTATCTCAGAAGAATACGAGGACAGCTGGAATATGGTCATGGATGGCTATGTCCTTGTCATAAGGAATAGGTCAGCAGGGTGGGGTGAAAGAGTTGCTCTTTATGTGAGAGAGCAACTGGAATGTATTGAGTTTTGTACAGGGGCGGATGTTTAGAACACTGGTTAATAAAGTCCCTTGGAGTACAGTCCTAGAGGGAAAAGGGGTCCAGGAAGGCTGGACTTTTTTCAAAAATGAACTCTTGAAGGATCAGGAGCAGGCTGTCCCCATGTGTCGTAAGACAAACCGGCGGGGTAAATAACTGGCTTGGCTGAACAAGGAGCTTCTGCTGGAGCTCAGGAGAAAGAAGAGAGCCTACTACCTTTGGAAAAAGGGCTTGGCTACTCAAGAGGAGTATAGGGATTTAGTTAGGTCATGTATCACAGTATCACAGTATCACAGTATCACAGTATTATCAAGGTTGGAAGAGACCTCATAGATCATCAAGTCAAACCTGTCACCACACAGCTCAAGGCTAGACCATGGCACCAAGTGCCACGTCCAATCCTGCCTTGAACAGCTCCAGAGTTGGCGACTCCACCACCTCCCTGGGCAGGCCATTCCAGTGGCCAATGACTCTCTCGGTGAAGAATTTTCTCCTCACCTCAAGCCTAAATTTCCCCTGGCGCAGCTTGAGGCTGTGTCCTCTTGTTCTGGTGCTGGCTGCATGAGAGANCTGGATACTCACAAGTCTATGGGGCCAGATGGGATCCACCCAAGAGTGCTGAGGGAGCTGGCGGAGGAACTTGCCAAGCCTGTCTCCATCATCTATCAGCAATCCTAGTCAACAGGGGAGGTTCCAGATGACTGGAGACTTGCCAGTGTGACACCCATCTACAAGAAGGGCAGAAAGGATGATCCGGGGAACTACAGGCCTGTCAGCCTGACCTCGGTACCAGGGAAGATCATGGAACAGATCATCTTGGGGGTGATCACACAGCAAGTGCAGGACAACGGGGGGGATCAGGCCCAGCCAGCATGGGTTCATGAAGGGCAAGTCCTCTTTAACCAACCTGATCTCCTTCTATGATCAGGTGACCCGCCTAGTGGATGAGGGAAAAGCAGTGGATGTTGTCTACCTGGACTTCAGTAAGGCATTTGACACCGTTTCCCACAGCATTCTGCTGGAGAAGCTGGTGGCTCATGGCGTAGACAGGAGGACTAGACTCTAGTCTAGGAGACTAGAGTGAAGAAGTTGATGAAGTCCTCTACAGCCAGCTGGCAGCAGCCTCACAGCTGCAGGCCCTGGTTCTCCTGGGGGATTTTAACTCCCTAATATTTGCTGGAATATCTATTCAGCCAGCCACCCACAGTCCAGTAGGTTCCTTCAGTGACAATTTCCTGATGCACTAGGAGAGGAGATCTTGTACTGCTGGATCTTGTACCCACCAAGGTGGGTCTGGCTGAAGCAGTGAAGGTTGAGTGTGGCCTTGGATGCAGTGACCATGAGATAGTAGAATTCAGGGTCTCGTGTGGTAGGAACAGAATAGCTAGCAGAATCACAACCCTGGACTTCAGGAGGGGCAGCTTTGGCCTTTTCAAGCAATTGCTAGGGGAAATCCCATGGGACAGGGTACTGGCAAGTAAACAGGTCCAAGATAGCTGGTTAACATTCAAAGACTACTCCTTTGAAGACCAAAATCACAGCATTCTAACAAGTAGGAAGTCAAGGAAGTGAGCCAGAAGATCTGCGTTGTTAAACAGGGAGGTGCTGGGCAAATTGAAGAGAAGAAGAAATCCTATAGGTCATGGAAGGAGGGGATGGCCACTTGATATGATTATGAGTCTCTAGTGAGAGAATGTAGGGACGTGACTACAAAAACCAAGACCTCCTTGGAATTAATCCTTGCAAGGGAGGTCAAGGGCAACAGAAAGGGCTTCTTCAAATACATTGCAGGTAAAACCACACCTAGAGGCAACGTAGGCCCCCTGCTGAATGAGGGGGGTGCCCTGAAGACAGAGGAGACAGAGAAAGCAGAGATACTGAACACCTTCTTTGCCTCTGTCTATACTTCTGGGAGCGGTCTTGACATCAAACACCAGACTGCTGAATCCCCAGAGGAAGTCAAGACAAGAAGAGCCCACCTTGGTTGATGAGGACTGTGTTAGGGATCTGATCAAACTGATCAAACTACATAAAACCATGGGTCCTAATGGGTGTACCCTCACGTACTAAGGGAGATGTTGGAAGTCTTTGCTAGGACACTCTCTATCATCTTTTCTAAGTCCTGGAGATCAGGAGAGGTGTCTGGGGACCTCACCTGCATCCCAGGAAAGGTGATGGAACAATTTGTACTAGAGGCTGTCTCCAGGAACATCAAGGACATCAGGATCATTAGAGACAGTCAACATGGCTTTACAAAAGGAAAGTCATGTTTGACCAACCTGATAGCCTTTTATGAGGACATAACCAGGTGGATAGATAATGGCAGAGCGGTCAATGTGGTCTGNATCATCTTTTCTAAGTCCTGGAGATCAGGAGAGGTGTCTGGGGACCTCACCTGCATCCCAGGAAAGGTGATGGAACAATTTGTACTAGAGGCTGTCTCCAGGAACATCAAGGACATCAGGATCATTAGAGACAGTCAACATGGCTTTACAAAAGGAAAGTCATGTTTGACCAACCTGATAGCCTTTTATGAGGACATAACCAGGTGGATAGATAATGGCAGAGCGGTCAATGTGGTCTGTGTTGACTTAAGTAAGGCATTTGACACAGTCTCCCACAGCATCCTCGCAGCCAAGCTGTGGCAGTATGGTCTAGATGATTGGGTGGTGAAGTGGATCGTGAACTGGCTGCAGGATAGAATCCAGAGAGTAGTGGTCAATGGGACAGATCTAGTTGGAGGCCCGTATTTAGTGCAGTGTCCCAGGGGTTGGTGCTGGGACCAGTCCTATTCAATCTATTCATTAATTACTTGGATGAGGGATTAGAGTACACAGATGACACAAATCTGGGTGGTGTTGCTGACACCCCAGCAGACTGTGCTGCCATTCAGCAAGACCTGAACAGGCTAGAGAGCCGGGAAGAGAGAAATTTAATGAAGTATAACAAGGGTAAGTGTAGAGTCTTGCATTTGGGCAAGAACAACCCCAGGTACCAGTATAGGCTGGGGACTGACCTGTTGGAGAGCAGTGTAGGAGAAAGGGATGTGGGAGTCCTGGTGGACAGCAGGATGACCATGAGCCATCATTGTGTTGTTGTCGTCAAGAAGGCTAATAGAATACTGGGTGGATCAGAATGGGGGTGGTTAGCAGATAGAGAGAGGTTCTTCTCCCCGTCTACTCTGCCCCGGTGAGACCACATCTGGATTATTGTGTCCAGTTTTGGGCCCTTCAGTTCAAGAGGGATGTGGAGCTGCTAGAGGGAGTCCAGGGCAGAGTAATGAAGATGATGAAGGAAGTAGAACACCTCCCTGATGAGTAAAAGCTGAGGGAGCTGGGTCTCTTTAGCTTGGAGAAGAGGAGTGTCCTAATTAATGTCTATAAATATGTGAGGAGTGAGTGTCAGGAGGATGGAGCCAGGCTCTTCTCAATGTCATGTAGTGATAGGACAAGGGGCAATGGGTGTAAGCTGGAACATAGGAGGTTCCATATGCGAGAAGGAACTTCTTCCCAGTGATGGTGACCGACCACCGTAACAGGCTGCCCAGGGTGCTTGTGGAGCCTCCATCACTGGAGATGTTAAAGACTTGCCTGGATGTGTTCCTGTGTGACTTGTTCTAGGTGATCCTGCTGTGGCAGGGGGATTGGGCTGGATGATCTTTCAAGATACCTTCCAATCCCTGATGCTCTGTGATTCTGTGTGAGATTCTGTGATACCAACCACTTAGAGCTGACAGTGCTGTTTCTTTATCTAGTTGTCTTTGCTCATGTCATTTTCTCTTTCGGCAGCACCCATTTTATGGCGTGCACAAGAAAGGTCACAGGTCACTGAATCAAGGAGTCTTGTCCATACTTTTACCCTCAGTGCTCAGGATAACGTCTCGTCTCATTTTCTGAACTCTAGTAAAATCTCCTTCTGAAAAGAGTATTTTCCCTGCCTTGTAGAGGTTTGCTTGTCACCATGGTGTCTGAGTGCCTGATGTATGTTGACCATTTTACCCTTTCCATGTCCCAGCGAGCACAGGATGTGGTATTAAGAGTCTTTCATATATGAAGGGCACAGACATAGACAAGTGAAGTGATTTATGTGAGCCCATACAGGAAGTCTGCAGCAAAGCATATTTAAGGTACCACCATGGCGGTACTTACATTAGCAGGTAGTGAGGCACTGTAGAAGGAGGGCTGTAACAGTGAGGGGAGTTGTGCTGAAGACTTTACATCCACACTAAAGGTGTTCCAAAGGTTTTGCTTTGAACTGAGTCTACTCTTATCCAGGGAAATGAACTCCTATTGGGACTGGAGTGCACCTGGAGCACATCCTTTGGATTCATGTAACCCCCAAAGTGACAAGTTTGCCTGCTCTGAGACCACTTGTGTTATGAGCCTGCAAGTGATGATCAGGCTTTGTTCTAGTGTACAATCCTGACTGAAGATAATACTGCTGTAGAAACACCCTCTGTCTCCTTCCATGCTCAATTCCTCTACAGTATTTAAGATGAATCCCAAGAGGCACTTCCTACCACATCTCTGACATCATGTGTAAAACCAGGCAATTACTTGCAGATTATTGATACTGTCCTTGGCTCACTTTTCTCATTTAAAACTTTCCTTTCAGTGAGCTTGCTGCCTCACATGGCTTCAGCTATCTGCTTTGCATCAATGACTTAACAAATCTACCTGTTCTTTCCTGACCTCCCTGTCTCCGTCAAGTCCAGCAGCTTGTCGTGTTTCTCTCTGAAATTTCTCTCTGAATGCCTTGCCCTCCATTTAAACTTCACATGGTAAAAACATCATAGCTCAGTGAGCTGCTTGAAGTCATTACAGCAGGAACTCAGACAGCCATTAAACATAATAAAATTTCACATATGTCTTACGTTAGTGGTAGAAAGAAAAATGTTTCAGCTAATTTGGATAATTTTTTATTCAATATTATATTTCAGCATTGCATTAAATAAGAGTACTTCAGTGACTGTACTTCAAGTGTTTTATAAATGATAGAATAGTGTTTATCTGACAAAAAGTTTAGTTCAGCTTTTGGAATAAATTTCTGAGGCTTCACAGAAGGCAAACATCCATTCTCACACTTGGGGATCCCTCTGTGATGTTTGACACTGTTGGCCACACGATACATTTTATTGGCTCAAGGTGGCTCTGAGCCCCAGGGTAATGAGCTTAAACAGTATGAGACCTGCTTCAAGGCACAGTTGCAGCAAGTACTGATAGAAAATAGTACTGTATCAGGAGACATCTTACTGATATGCTCCTGCACAGATTCCCTTCTCTGAATAGAGTTGCTCACTGTATGAATCAATAGGATTTCAGTATCTCTGAATCTGGAATCTGGAATCCACAATGCTGACCAAGTTTGTGTTGCCATAAAAAGACTGCTCATACCGAAGGGCAGAGCCATTAAGTGACTCCAACAGAGTCATGTGTATTGATGCTATCAATGTAAGAAGTATGTCTGGGTCATCTACAGCTGTACAGTGACTCACCATGAGCCTGAAATGGAACCCAGGAAGGCTGAAAGGACCCAGAAGAGGCAGTAGTATGTCTTAGGCCAGCAGCTGTACACAAGGACCCAACTGTCCTGCTTCCCAGGGAACCCTGGCAAAACCTACCTCTTTTGCTGTCAGTAATGGGAGCCATACAGAAGATGTGTTTGAGGAGTTAGAGATCCTGAACAGGCCTTGTCTGTTCCATTTGCATTGACATTTATAACTCATATTTATAATTTGTAAGTGATAGAATATTTGGGAAAAAAATCTATGTGGCTCAAGTGGTGGAATACATTGATCTTGACTGGGGTGCTGTTGCATGTTGTGGAACTGATGATCCACACAGAAGTCAACTGGAGCAGCCTGTGCTGTGCTGCACTGTGCTGCACATACAGCATGGCCTTCAGACTGTGTTGTGCTTCACAAACCCCCTGGCATAGGACAGCCTCAGCCAGCTCATAGCAAGAGGGATCCTGCAGGCAGCTCCCACTTGGTACTGGCAATTACACAGCCTGCATGGCTTTGGCTTTATCTAAAAGTGCAGTGAGAATTTGCCGTGCCCTTTGTGAATGGAGTTGTTTTCCTCTAAAAATATTATACATTAGCTCAAATCACCAAGAAGGAGATACTTCTCTCTGTGGAGATCATCTGCTCTGCTCAGTGTGCCATCAGAAAATCCACCTGGGTTCCATGCAATGCTGCACCTATGTGGGGTGCTGCTGCCTTAAGGTGTGGACATAAGATTTACTCTACCTATATTCCTTTTCTTATTCTGTCTTATTAAAACAGTTATCAATCTGTCTTATCCAGCAGCCTGTTTGTTACTGAGGAGTGAGCTTTCAGTGAGCTTTTCAGCGCTGAAAAGTGAGCTTTCACCTATGTCGTGCAGTGGCAGAGTTGTCAGTCTTGGACAACTTCTGGAATGAAAGATTTCAGGTAATCTTCTTCACTTGTTGAATAAAATGTCTATAGATCCTCACAACATGGCCAGCTAAAACTGAAGGTGATATTTTGCTTTACCTCATGAGAAAGCAAGGGATGCTTCTCTCAAGCAGTCCCCAAGAGACCTACCATCCTGGGAAAGGCATGTTCCTGGGTACTTCTGTTTGTCAGTCCCACAACATGCTGATCTTTACCTCAGCAAGAGAATGTCTGCTGCAATTTATAAGGAGAAGAGTGGAAAAATCTCTGATTTGGCAGAAGTCCCCCTTGATTGATTTCCAGCTCACAAAAGAACCAGCTGCCAAGCCTTGAGAACACTCCATGTAAGCATTCACATAAGCAGACACCGCATGTTTGACAGATGTTAGTCACATTGCTTAATGCTCTACTGGATGCTACAGATGTGAGTGTGGTATAAGAACTTACAGAGGAAAGAAGTGGATAGAAAAAACCCTCCAATGACAATTTCCCTTAAGAGATCATTTCCTTGCTTTCATGTCTAGAATCTCAATGCAGGTTCTGTTGTATAATTAATAGTGTATCACCTTTATTCCCATATCAGTCTTACACCTTGCAGGCTGTCATCTGAAAACACAGTTGCAGATTTTGTGCTGTGCTAGATTTCAGCTAGGAAATGTTTATGAGAGAATGTTATAGCTGGCTGTAGAATTTTAACTCCACATTTCCAGCCTATATGTACATGTAGACACAGTTTTAGTTGACTGACAAACTTCTCTAACCTTTTTTTCCTAGAAACAACCAAAGTGCTCTCCCTGAGCTGCAGGTAGTGGAGTGGAGAAAGGCAGGAGCAGCATCAATCTACTTTGGTTAGCAGAGTTATATGACAAGACGACTTAGCTGCAGGAAATTAATCTTTACGGAGGTGGTGGGTTGACCCTGGCTGGACCACAGGTACCCACCAAAACCACTCTATCACTCCCTGTCCTCATCTAGACAAGAAAGAAAAATATATAACAAAAGGCTCATGTGTCAAGATAGGGACAGGGAGATCACTCAGCAATTAGTCATGCGCAAGACAGATTCAGCTTGGGGAAATATATTTTATTACCAATGAAATTACAGTAAGATATTGAGAGATAACCCCAAATCTTAAAATCACCTTCTCCACATTCTTTCTTTCTTTCTTTCCAGGTTTAGCTTCTGACTTTCTGTGCCCCTTCCCTCACTATGCATACAGGGGACAGGAAACAGAGTTGTGTTCATTTCATCACATGTTATCTCTGCTGCTCCTTCCTCCTCACGGAGGAGGACTCCTCATACTCTTGTCTTGCTCCAGTATGGGGTCCTTCCCACAGGAGATAGACTTCTCCAAAGCGTGTCATTTCCTTGGGTTACAGTTCCTCATTAACTGTTGCAACATGGGTCCCTTTCCATGGGGTGTAGTCCTATGCAAACCAATACAGCTATGCACAGGATGTGAGACACCATCAAGTAATGAACTGAGATTTCAATGGTCATAGGCCAGTAATGCCTACCCAGCTAGGATTTGATTTATCGGGTGCAGGGGAAGCTTGAAGCAGCTTCTCATGAAAGCCAACCCTACTGTGCCCCTGTTGCCAAAACCTCACCATGAAAACCCAACATAACTGGTATTCTGTCTTGGGTTGTCTTTGAAGCTGCACACCACACTTTATATTCCTAAAGTCATGAGAAGTAACACCTTTCCTGAAACCAGCTCTTAGTTTGCTCCAGCTGTACTTGCCCCACTTCAAGACATGCATGAACTGCGAACCCTAACATGCAGGACAGTTTTCCAGCCATTGGAATCTGGCCACCCCTTGCATCCAGCTTTCTTATGAGCTCAGAACAAGGCCTGTAACATCATAGCCCAAGATACCTGGAAGAAAAGACATCTGAGGTTGCGTGCTCAAAAGATTAGCAGGTTTGGAAATGTAGTTTCAGTTTTATGAGAATTCTTTGTGGCTGAATATAACCTTGATTTTTTTTTACATTGTACTATCGTTACAAGACACTGTGAAATCCCACTGTTAAAGACTTTCTTCTGTTATCTGTGTTACATAAGGCTCCGGAATAAAATCTTGAGCAATTTAGCTTTCCTGTGTGTACAGAGCAATAAACTGATACAAATTCAAAAGGAAAAGGAGAAAAAAAGTGCCCTAGAGAAAAGTATGAATGAGCTTGAAAAGGGCAAATAAAACAGCAAAGACATTTATATTGGTCTCTCCTACTGCTCTGAACAAAACAATTATGAGATAAGAGAGGCAAGAATGGGAGGAAATTCTTTCATTTTTCACGTTGGGAGTCCAAAGGATCCAATAGCCCTTTTATGAAGAGCAATAAAGAAGATACATGAACTCGGTAAAAGATGTTACAAATATATCGACCAGTTTGGAAAGGCCAGGAGTTTGGGTTTTGGGTGGAGGGCTTTTTTGGTTCATTTGGTAGTGTTGTTGTGTTTTTTATATAGAGCTATCAACTTTTCTTTTAAGGATCGAGAGTTTTTTGGTCCAGTGAGCAATAACTGACAGGAATGGTTCGTTGTAATTAGCAGAGAGGACTAATGCTTGCCTTTAGGAGTGGGAAATGGTATGAAAAAGATGCTGATGAGAACCTGAATTTAGTGAAACTTAAATAAGCAAATAAAATATTGGCCAGCTTTTAAGCAAAGTCAAGACTAACTATTCATTTTTCCTAATTTGAAGCTTTAGAAACCAGAATGCATTTTCCTCATGCAATAAGGCTATAAATGGCAGCTGATGTCGGAAGGGAGGTTTATAACATTGGACTTTTTTCATTTTCTAGTCTGAAACGTGTGTTCTTTTGAAAGAACCCTTCTTTCTGCCAGTTAAGGATGATACAGCATTCTGGCACTTAAAAAGCAATAAAACTAATGTACCTTTTTTCCCCTCCTGAATTTTCCCTCTCTTGTCTAAGGATAACAAAATAACGTATTCCTATATAGAAACGTGAACCTACTAGAGATTGCCTCATCCTGAGGAAAGAAATCTAGGCTTAGGGACAATTGTAAAGTCTCCACAACTCTTCCGCTATTCACACACCAAGAAACGTCTTAGCAAAATCCAGTACAGTGAGCAATGTGCTGCAATAACATTTACTAGTGAAGTATTCCCCTATCATAATTAGACATCAAAAAATGTTTAGGCCAGAAATCTCTCCAAGTCAAGAAATCAAAAATTAATACATTCTGTAATCTTTAAAAATTATTATTGGTGTAATAACCCTCTCTGCGGATTAACTACAGTAGCAGAGCTTGTGATTAAGCTTGCTCAGTCCTTATCATTGTTGAATTCTGTTTTCAGTATACTTTATAACTTTGCCAGACTGCAATAATTTGGACTAAAACTTTTCCAAAATGTGAAAAGTGTGTGTTTAGCTGAATATTTTAGGAAGCTTTAAAGAAAAATAGATCATCACTTTTAAGAACTAGGTCAGAGAAAATATGGTTTTGTACCAATATTAAAACAAAAGTCGTATGGTTTGTTTTATTAACAGATTTGTGCTTGTTCTGCTTTTAACTGTTATTTCAGACAAGGACTTGCAATTTGGTCTACTGTTGGTCTACAAAACATCAATACATGCTTGCTCCAGACACTGGAGCAGAGGTTCTGCTGCAGCCCATGGTGAAGACTATGGTGAGGCAGGCTGTGCCCCTGCAGTCCATGGAGGCCAATGGTAGAACAGGTACACACTGGCAATCCATGAAGGATCCTGTGCTAGAGCAGGTAGATACCCAAAGGAGGCTGTGACCTTGTGAGAAATCCATGTTGGAACAGGTAAAGAGTATGAGGAGTTCTTTCACTCAGCAGGAAGGACCAGCTGAGACAATGTGAGGAGCTGGCACTTGTCCAAAGAAGAGCGACGAATCTAGTGAAGGATCTGGAGTGCAGGTCTTATGAGGAGTGGCTGAGACAACTGGGATTATTTAATTGGAGAGAAGGAGGCTCATGGAAGATCTTACCACTCTCTACACATTCCTGAAAGAAGGTTGGAGCAAGGAGTAGGTTGGTATCTTTTTCCATGTTAAAAGTGATAGGACTAGAGGAAATGGCCACAAGTTGCTCTGAGTTTTGGATGTTAAAAAAAAATTATTCACTGAAAGGGTTAGCAGACACTGGAATAGGCTGCCCAGGGAAGTGGTGGAGGCACCACTCCTGGAGGCATTTAAAAGGCATATGTATATGTCGTTAGGAACATGATTTAGTGGTGACCTGGCAGTGCTACATCAATGGTTGGACTTAATGACTTCTAAAGTCTTTTCAAACCAAAGAAGTTCTATGATTCTGTAAACTGATGGCAGTCCACATCGAGGAAAAGTAGGTGGAGAAAATTGGGTGTAAAGTTAATCCTGGTAAGAATTAACCAGGAATGAGGAGAAAGTGGGGAGAAAGTGTTTGTAAGATTTGGTTTTTATTCCTCATTTTCCTACTCTGAAAGTATTGGTAATAAAAGAGTTGAGCCTGTTTTGCCAATGACGGTAATTGATGAGTGATCTCTCCTTGATTTTATCTCAACCTATGAGCCTTTTGTTATGCTTTCTACCCTCTGTCAAGTTGGTGAGAGGATTGATAGAGTGGCACTGGTGGGCATCAGGTG
The DNA here is from genome assembly GCA_013400115.1 of Rhinopomastus cyanomelas. NCBI lineage: Eukaryota > Metazoa > Chordata > Aves > Bucerotiformes > Rhinopomastidae > Rhinopomastus > Rhinopomastus cyanomelas. Next base: position 370,158 of record VXBP01006168.1, on the reverse strand, counting down.
TCCAGGCAGGGACAACCCAACACACAAAGTCAGACTAACAGTTGCATTTCTGGAAGATGCAGACCTCAGGATACTTCCATTATGGAGTGTTGGTCACTGATTCATTGCTCTGAGAGTAGTCTTGGGCCCAGGAATGTTTTTTTTGTTGAGACTGAGGGCTTAGTTCAGGCTCTGAGTGAATAGATTATGAAATGAGTGGCAAATGAACAAGATGGTGGGTTAGTATTTTGTTCCTATCTGGCTTGGCATCTTCTGCAAAGCCATTCCCCAGGCTTGATGTAGGTCTACAATTGTTGGTGTGAATACATGCAGATAACATGGTTGAGAAGTTACTCAAAGAGTCCCTGCTCTAGGAATCTCTTATGTTATTGAAAAGTGAACTCTGAGGAGAGATGTATTTAAAATTTTCTGAGCAGTCCAACTCTATGCTGATCTGTTTTAAGGAGAAGTAGCTTTGAGTGACAAAGAGGTGGTGGCCCAGGATGGATGGGGTCACACATATCAGTAATTTGTAAACATTTTCAGTTATAAGGTGTTTGCACTTAGAAACTTGTGAAGTTAAAGATGGACTTTAGCTTTCCTTGAGGACAAGTTAATATGTTTTTCTCCTGTGTAAAATCCTGAAAGTTATTACAATGAAGTTGTAATCTTTTTCATGTATGCCCCCAAAATGAGGCCTTTTCCATTTTGCTGCATGAATCTATCTTGTGGATGATTTGTGACAAAGTTTATTTTAGTCCCCTAAAGCTGTGCACAATCAAATGAAAGCTGACACAGGAGATGAAACAAGGAGGCAGGAGCAGAAAGTGTCTTAACCTTGTTGCTTACAGTGATGGGTGGAACTGAAGTGGTTTGGACAGCAAGTCTGAACTTCAAGAGGAAATACCTTCCTTTTCCTTAGGTGTTGGTGGGCAAGCTAACATTATTGTGGATAAGGCAAAAACAGAAGCAAAATGAAGGAAATACTTTAGTCTCCTTTGATGATATTATAGGTTTCTTATTTTCAGTGAAATGGAAGAACATCAACATAGATACAGAACAGTTTGATATTGATAATGCATATGTGCTAGAAGTAGGAGAAGGCTACTTTACCTTGGACTGATGACACATGTAGATGGAGATTACCTTTCCTCTGACAGAACATGGCAACATCCATTTGGGTTTGTGATTATAAATGCTGAGCTCAGATACTGTCTGCTGGATGTGCGTGCATGCACATGCATGTGTGAACAGATCTGAGCATCTTTTGAATCAAATCAGAAAAATTCTGTATTATTTATGATTAAAGTACAGTAGCAATATTTTGGAAAGCATAGTTGTGCATAGAAAGTACTACAGTGCCAAAAGCGATAGCAGAAGAATTAATGCTTTCTCCAGGCTCTTTTTCTCTTAGAAATGATTGACAAAGTAATTTTCTTCTTGTACTTTAATAAAAGTGTATATATTATACACACCAAGAAATCCCCACTGGGCCAATTACACATCATATAACTTATCTTGTCACAGGGCCTAATATCCAAACAATAATTTAAAACATATTGTTCATATGCGGATTTGCATATGAGGATGTTTTCCAGTCCCCAGACTCTCTTGTCTTATGAACACTACAACATATAAGAAAAAGAAACAAGGTGACTACTAAATCCTGCCTGGTGGAACAAACTACATGTGTATGACTTAGAAGAGTGTACTGAACAAGTAACATTTGGTTTACATGTTGAAATTGTATTGGGACATGAAATACTGGACAAATACTGAAGTTCTTCCTTTCACATGAGGTACTCCACACACATGCAAAGACATATTAGCTACATACATGCAACAAAATACATTTGATTCCTACTCATACCACTTCACAATGTAAAGGGGCCTTTCTATAAATGAGAATATCACTTGTTTTATATTTCTAAGTGAGGAATTTAATGCAAGGTGCAAACCCCAAAATTTACTTGCATCCTGGGCTTCTGAAACATTTTGATTAGATGTGAATGCATGGTTTCTAAGAATGTTTCTAAAGAATTTTCCTCATTAAGGGCTACCATCCTGGTTTGTCCTAAGCTAAACTATTTAAAAGTATGCAGGGAGAAAGAAGAGTATTTTCCTTTATTTTCTGTTTTAAAGTACATTTATTCATGGCATCTAGTGCAACATGTGTAGTGCTCCTCCCATTTTCTGGTGTGGGGTGACCCGTGCATTGAAGACAGCAAATCCATTGGAGGAGTGACCTCCCCAGGGACATGTGGAGGTGATGGATTAGGACATGGTTCTGCACCTCCAGCAGCCTTGAGTATTGCAAGTGACTGAGGGGTAACAAACTCTTCAAAATAATGGAGCTGAGATGGTTGTGCTGGAGGGAAATGGGGAAAAGACTGTAGCCACTGAAATATGGTTTGTTTCTCATCCTCCTTCTCAGCAGTGAATTGTACTGTTGTCCCTCCCTTGAGCTCCTGGAAAAGCCACAGTTCAGCCTTTGGTGAGTCTATGAATAGACTATCCCACTTTATTTCACCCTTGTTTGTCAGGATAGCTTGCCTGAAAATCAATAAATTGCTGGCCAGGATTTTAACACATCAGTGATATCGTTATGAATGTATATGCACATTCAGTATTGGAGACTGTGCTGAGGGAACTGAAGTTGCTGAGTACCTAGGCCAGTTAGCATGACCCCCTCCTTACACAGCAATAATCACCCTAGGAGATAGGACACAGCAGATTAGTCTTCTTGTTCTTGCCTCTTTAATTATACAGTCTGCCAAGATCAGACTCAAAATGTGTTTAAATTACTGTGCCTTTCAGTTGTAGTTGGTAAAATACATCCTTCTGGGTCTAAATATTTTATTTAAACTACTGCTTTCAGAAAGCAACACTGAGCCCTAAACAGAAGTGCAGAAGGGCCTAAAAATAATTAATTAAAATCGATAGATCTAGCCTGCACTTTTAGTTGCCCAAAATTTAGTTGTTTTATCCAAACTGCAACAAATACAGGATAAGCCTGAGTGATAACCTCACCTTTCAAGGAGCATGGATGAGCACTGCATGGATTAGTATTGCTTGAGTTCAATTTTTCTGCAGACCCAACAAAGAGAACTATGAATGGCTAAAATACCTGCTCCATATACAGGGGTACATGTGCTCAAAGAAATAAAATAAGCAAATGCTGTGTGTCTGGAAGGGTTTTTGTAGCGTTGGAGGCATCTACTGTCATGGGTGGGAGTGAGTGAGCAGCTGTGTAGTTGCTTTCTTGCCATCTGAGTGGGCTTAAACCACAACAGCTCTACGTGCTATTAAAGCAAAGAAGAAATGAAAAATGTTAGCAAAACCTAGACTTTCTGAAAGCGGAGTAGTGGTGCTTTTACCTAAATTTAGTCATCAGTCTTTGGAGGTTAAATTAGGACATGAGCATCATAAGCCTCTTTTCTGGTCAGTAGAGAGCTAGAAACTCCTTCAAAGGATGAATCAGCACAGCGTCTGGTTTGAGATGCTCTTCAGAATTGCCAGTCTTCTCCATCACCAATAGTGAGAGGTTTCTGTGACCAGCCTTCTAACTGGGCGCCTCCAGTATGTTTGCTGACTTCATAGCAGGTGAATATCACCAAAGACTTCAAGTGTTATAGACAGACTTAAAGAGGAGCTAGATAAACACATTTCCCATTTGTAATGACAGTTGCTGGATCCAGAGCAACAATTGCTGTCAGATCACGCTTAGGCACTAATTTATGATATGTTAGCTTCCAACATCTAATTGAGGGCAGCGAATAGAGTGGAGTGTGTTGCTAACTCTGCAGTGTGTCACCTTCTTATTGCACCATTGGCGTCAACAAGCAGTCAGCACTTTACAGGCTGTTACACTGTGGTGAAATCTCATTCTATTTCACTTGGCAAAGATAACTTATTTTTGTTTATCACGAGAGCACTGTAGAATTTATGATGTTTTTTGCTCTTCATTTTCTTGCTTTTAAGATTTGGTATTTTTAGCCAGGTTTCCTAAGGAAACAAGGCTTACACCGTCATGCTCTCTGCCAGCTCTCTCCTTATAACTTCTGAACCCGAGGCCAATTTCAACTCTGTTTGATGGAAGAGTAAGTTTTCAAATATATTGCATTCCACAAGTTTTGTGAAATCAGTGGCATGCTAGATGACAGAATATATCATTGCTTCAGCTGAAGTCATGTCAGAAACAGTTCAACCCTTATTTATTCTGTTTGGCAATGACCAGCTAGTTGGTCAGCACTTTGTAGCGCTCAACAGCCCACATTATCTTTCACCTACCTACCAGGCAAACAAAGTGGAGAAAGAGGATCTGGGGGTGGCGTCGGGAGACTGAGAGATGTTTTATGTCATGAGGAATGGTGTTTTGCTTATTCTTTATCCTCTAGTAATGATCTTCAATAACCTTTGTAACAGTGGCATGCTTGGATCAGAGGAACAGCAGCACAAAATATTGCTGTTTGGAAGTTTGAATTTGGTGGGTTTATTGCCTGAGGGATTGAGAAGTAAATCACTAGTCATAAACTCTTTGTTCAGCTTGAAATTCTAAGCTGAATTTTTTTGACTCTGCATAAACTGGTATGACTGGTTTGGATCTTCCTTTTTCTTTTTGTCTGTTTCTTTGCAAAGGAAGCACATGCCACTGGAACTGAGCATGACAGCCATCTTGCCCTTGGAATGTGGTGAATGGACAGACTGGGAGTTTTGGAACCTCAGAGATCAGTGAGGAAAGGTTTCACCTGCAATCCACTGTTTGCTGAAATGGAAAGTCTTTCCCACAATCATGGTCCATAGGAAATAGCATGCTGAAAATGGAAGACTGGCTTGGAAGCACAGGGGACAGGGCTCTTAACTGAACCACTGACACTGAGGCATATGTGCATGGACTGAATGGACTGCAAGTTTCCATATGGAAAAGAACTGCTGTAGGTTTCTTCTCTTTGAGGGGTTGGAGACAACAGCTCAAACCAGTTATGTAGTAACATGTGAGTAATCTCTGGGTTTTTATGTTGTGGGAATTAAATTTGTTGTCTCATTTTTCCCGAAGTTAAACAAGTCTTTGTTTTGCCTGTTATTTATAAGTGGTTTTTGAGCCTTCCGTGTTTTGATTTTGTTTCAACCCTTTATCACAATAACTAAATTAATTGGTTATTCTGATATCAAACCTGATTGAGCGATGACATTCCCGTATCTATGCTCCAAAGGTCATCATAATGAGTTACATCTAGGGAGGGTGCGGTTAATCTTCTAAAGGATAACTGCTACAGTCAGACCTTTGGGCAGATCTCTTTTTTTGCCCCAAGCAGTAAGTGATCTGCTTGTGCCCTGCAGTGCAAGGAGTTTTGTCCATAATGAATCTATATTTCAGTCATTAGCTATGGGCAGTCTTTTTAATAACATAAATGCAATAACTCAATGTTGAGGTAAAAAAAAAATGAACAGGAGAAGAACGTGCAGGAAAGAAATTGTTACCACTCAGTGAGCACAAGGATGAAAAAAATGGAGTTTACAGATGTGACAAAAACACCAGAGTCTAATAAAATTGCTTTTATTAGCTTAATTTGCCACATATAGCGCAAATATTTAACTTGAATGAGGCATGAATTAGTAAAAAATATTCGCTGTACCATTTCAAGTGCTATACTTGAATAAAATAATGTATATCTTTTCATATGCAGTCCTTGAAGTCACACTACATACATCTTTAATTTCTTCAATTAAGAAAAAAAAAGAACAAATGGAGTTAGATTTTAATTATTCATAGTTCATTTGAGAAAAAAATCTTTGTAAATGAGAGTGAGGAAAGTTGTGCTATCTGTCACAACGAGTAAAAGAACAGATAGAAAATCCACTTTATGAACTGTGTGACAATACATAGGCTTCTGCCTTCACTAGGTACTGCAGCCTGATGCATTATATGAAGAACTATTTAGGAGGCCATGTTGTGGAAACTGCCCCCTCAAATATTGAACTACTGGTTGAGAAGTAACCACAGTGCACATTTGATATACTTCTACTGAGGTTTGCATGTGCAGTCATTTCCTTGAAGCTTATTTATTAAAAAATGGGAATATAAGGAACTGGCTTATTCGCCCAAATATGGTCCATCCAGGCCGCATTTGTCTTTTTGGCAGAGTGTAAAGCCAGCTCAGTCAGCAAGCTTGTAGGAACTTGTAGGAGATATGTCCAAAGAAGTCCATATTCACCAGAGTTTGCCTTAAACGTTGGAGTACTTTCACCTTCCAGCACACTTTTTTATGTTGTTGTTAAAAGGAGAGACATTTTTGTTGTCAATAAGAAAGTGAGTTCCTCTTTGGGTTTTACTAGACTATTGATCTCAAGACTGCTTTGCTGCAGTGAGTTCCACAGCCTTATCATGCACTGGATAAAAAATGATTACTTTCTATCAGCTTTAAATTGATTACCTTTCATTTTCATTGAATGTCTTCTTGGCAAAGGAGAACAGAGCCAGCAGTTTGCCTTTTTAAGCAATTTATTATTTTATATGCTTTTATGTAGGCTTCTTAAGTCTTCTAATTTGCAGAGTCAACTGTCCCAGTCTTTTCATTCTGATTTTACATAAGCGACTTCTGTTCTTTTAATGATTTTTAACCTGTCTCCAAACATGTAACTTTTAATAACTGTTTTTTAAATGACAGTGTCTGATTTGGATATGGTGTGATAATGGCACATCATTATTTCATATACTGGCATTATGGTTTTCTTGTTATTAAATTGCATTTGCTTGTTTAATTGCAACTTGGGACTGTGTTACATGGTCACAAATGTACATGATCTCTTCCCTAGTAGAGTTTAAAGTGGTTAAGAGTGGATAGTTATGTACTTAAGTGTGTCTCGTATGTGTAACTCAGTTTCCTTCCGTTTGAAGCATATTGCTTTTCATTTTTTGTCAGCAAACTTTATTTGCTATTGTGGTCATTAAGACAAGATCTCTGTAGTTTTCATTTATTTGAAAATCCCTGAAATGGTTCCCAGTATTCAGTTATGTAAATAATACATTGTCATCTGCAAATTAAGATGCTTCACTATTCATCTTCCTGTTCCAGGTGTTAATAGGTCTGTTTAATAATGCCAGTGACAATGTACAATCTCAAGGCATCTGCTGTTAAATTTTTAACTTAGCCATTAATTCTTTCTTTTCTGTCTTCTAGCTATTTCTTGCTTTGCACTGATAGGCATACTTTGCCTCCATATGACTTTCCAAGTTTAGTAGTAACATGTTATTAGCAACCCTGTCAAAACTGTGTAATCAAAGGAATCTTTTCTCCTTTACCTGCTAATTGATCAACACTTTCAAAGAATACTAATAGAGTAGTGAGGCATAGCTTCTCGGCAGAATTTACGCTAATTAGATATTCTCTTACCATGCTTTATCAAATAGCATGCTTTTCTACATGTATTCGCTATATTTTAAAAAATTATTTAGATATAACACCTTTCCCTGTACCCATTCAGCCTTTTCCAAAGTATGGGTGATCATAAGCCAGCAGTGTGTTCTTGTGGCCAAGGGGGTCAACAGCATCCTGCGGTGGATCAGAAGAGAGGTGGTTAGCAGATCAAGAGAGGTTCTTGTCCCCCTCTACTCTGCTCTGGTGAGACCACATCTGGAGTATTTTGTCTAGTTCTGGGCACCTCAGTTCAAGAGGGATGTGGAGATGCTGGACAGAGTTCAGTGTAGAGCAACGAAGATGATGAAGGAGGTGGAGCACCTCCCTTATGAGGAGAGGCTGAGGAAGCTGGGTCTCTTTAGCTTGGAAAAGAGGAGACTGAGGGGTGACCTCATTAATGTCTATAAATATGTGAAGGGTGGGTGTCAGGAGGATGGAGCCAGATTCTTCTTAATGTCATGTAGTGATAGGACGAGGGGCAATGGGTGTAAGCTGGAACATAGGAGATTCCATATGAATGTGAGAAGTAACTTTTTCCCAGTGATAGTGACATAGCACTGGAACAGCCTGCCCAGGGTGGTTGTGGAGTTTCCTTCACTGGAGATGTTTAAAGCCCTCCTGAATGTGTTCCTGTGTGACTTGTTCTAGGTGATCCTGCTGTGTCAGGGGGATTGGACTAGATGATCTTTCGAGGTCCCTTCCAATCCCTAATGAGTCTATGATTCTGTGGTTCTATGGAGGCAGTGTCTGCAACCTCACACAACCATAAGAGAGTAGCTACTTTGAAAGAGAGATTGTATATTTTGCTATCAGCTCAGCTACTTAATTCTTAAAATCATTGGAAAACTTGAATTATAACCTTCTTCATCCAGAAAGTCAATTAATGCAAAAAGAGAATCAGTATGAAAAGGAGTCCACAAAACTGGTGGCCAAAAAGTAAAATGGACAAGTGGGCAAGAATCTTGATTAGAAAAATGTGATCATTTCTGTGATAGGTCCTGTACATCAGCCACCTTAAGAAAGGGAGGTTGTAGCATATCTTGTGGGAGTGCCTAAAGCTCATGTAAAAGCCCACTCGACAGTCAACTCCTTGAGCTGAGAGTACATACTCTGCCGTCCTGCAGACTGCCATGTCCACTTACTAATTGCTGCAGACAACTGAGAAAGCTGGTGGCAACAGAAAAGCCCTAACCTATTTCCTCAGAAGAATACTTTCGCCTCATCTTCCCTGAACCAAGCAATGAATTTCTATCTGGACTTCATGATCTGAGATACAATGGAACATTCTGCTGGCTGGTTTTTGTCTCAAATGCTACAATCTTCTCCTTGGCTTGGATTTCTTAAGCTATCTGGCCTTCTGCTTTGGTCTTTTTCCTGGTCTTTAGGCCAAAGAGCAAAATTTCTAGTTGCTGTGAATGGTATTTTTTGAAGAATATTTAAAGTGACCTCCTGGACCCAGATACTTGGTCTAACTAAAAAACCCAAAAAATGTTGAATTACTATTCAATATTTCTCTATTTTAATTAATGTATAGGTTGCCTAGAGCAAATGAAGCCAGGCTTTCCCAATTAAATTGACATTAATAGTATTAAAAGAAATACAGAACACAGGAAATAAATCAAAAGCATAAGGATCAAAATATATCACATTCTTCTCGGCTTTCTCTTATCATATGTAGGAGTGTTAAGTCCATGCTCAACTTAAAATATATTCTGGAACTCTGTCAATTTTCTACTAATGGAAACACAGAAACTCTGTAGTGGTCCCATGGCCACATTAAACTAGATAAAGGATGATGTGGAAAAGGCTGAGGTGCTCAATGCCTACTTTGCCTCAGTGTTTAGCAGTTGAACTAGGTGTTCTCTGGACAACATACGTCATGAGGTGAGAGACAGAGAGGGAAAGCAGAATGAAGCCATCACAGTTGGAAAGGAAGTGGTCATCAACCTGCTACAAGACTTAGACATAAACAAGTGTATGGGGCCAGATGGGTTGCACCCAAAGGTGCTGAAAGAGTTGCTGGATGTCCTCACCAAGCCACTTTCCATTATTTACTCAAAATTCTGGCTAGCTGGGAAGGTCCCAATGGACTGAAAGATGGCAAACGTAACACACATCTACAAGAAGGGCAGAAAGGAGAATCGGGGAAACTATACCTGTCAGTCTTACCTCGGTACTAGGGAAGGTCATGGAACACATCATCTCCAGTGCCATCACACTTCACATACAGGAAAATCAGGGGATCAGGCCCAGTCAACATGGGTTTATTAAAGGCAGGTCCTGCCTGACAAACCAGATCTACTTCAATGACAGGATGACCCGACTATTGGACAAGAGAAAGGCTGATATTGTTTACCTGGACTTTCAAAAAGCCTTTGACAAAGTTCCCCATGGAATTCTCCTTGACAAGCTGGCTGCTCATGGCTTGGACAAGCACAAAATCTGCTGCATAAAACACTGGTTGAACAGCTGGGCCCAGACAATGGTGGTTAATGGAGGTAAATCCAGCTGGTGGCCTGTCACAAGTGGTGTGCTTCAGGGTTCAGTGTTGGAACCATCTCTGTTTAACATCTTTATTGATGATCTCGATAAGGACACAGAGTGTATCATTGGTAAGATTGCAGATGACACCAAGTTAGATGGGAGTATTCATCTACCAGAAGGTGGGGAGACTCTTCAGAGAGATTTGGATAGATTGGAGCCATGGGCCAATGTTAACAGCATGAGCTTCAATAAGGCCAAGTGCCAGGTCCTGCACTTGGGCCACAACAAACCCCTGCAACGCTACAGGCTTGGGGAGGTGTGGCTGGACAGCTCTGTGGCAGAGAGGGACCTAGGGCTTCTAATTGACAGGAAGATGAACATGAGCCAGCAGTGTGCCCAGGCGGCCAAGAAGGCCAATGGACCTGAAAGGACATTGTGGGAAGGTTGGTGCTGGTCTCTTCTCACAAGCAATTAGTGATAGAACAAGAAGGAATGGGTTCAAGTTACAACAGGGGGGGTGTTGCAGTGCCTCTGATAGCCTAAGTTGCAGTCCACATCCATGGAGTTGGTGTGACGGCCTTCAGGTTTCTCTACACCCAGCTCTTTCGGCCCCGCGTTACCCGGACCATTCGTGTACCACTCGAACACCAATATGGTCAGCAGCAAATGGCGTTTATTAGAAGAAATACACACTTAATATAGTCTCCCTTATCGTACCACCACCAATCTTCTTCACTACAGTTATCACTCTCTGGTCTTCTCTCTGTCCAATGGGGTCACAGAATGCACTCTTTTTTACCTTACTCGGCATTGTTTAGCTTTTCTCCCTATCTTCAAAGACGACTCCTGCAGGTCCCAGGGAGCCGAGAGGCCCCTGTATCTTCACCTCCTGCACATTTGGAACCCAAGGGAATGCAAAACAGCTCCTGCTGGATATGTGGAGCTGCAGGGCCTGCATACGCCCTGCTGCCGTCACCGCCATCTTAAGAGCAGCTAGTTTAGCAACTACAACAGGGGGGTTAGACTAGATATTAGGAAGAATTTTTTTCACAGAAAGAGTGGTCAAGCACTGGAATGGGCTTTCCAGGAAGGTGGCTGAGTTACCATGCCTGGATGTGTTTAAAGATCATTTGGGGGAGGTGTTGAGGAATATGGTTTAGGGGTGAACTTGTGAGATAGGGTAGGTGGTTGGACTCAGGATTGATCCCAGGGGTCTTTTCCAACTAGAGTGATTCTGTGACTCTGTGATTCTGTGATAATTAAGGGTTTCTCCAGCTGACACAGCCACTAAAAGGAAGATGAAGTTTTAAATTTGCCACATTGTGCTTATTTTCTTGGAGATTTGTTTCCCTGATCATGTTGTTTTTAATACAAATTTGTGCTGTTTTTAATTCAAAGGCCACCCTTATGTCTGAGAAGAGCCTCTCTACCATGAGTGGATCATATTGTATGAATAAGTGCATCCATCAGGAACACTTATTTGTCATACTGGATCCTAAATACCATTGAAGAGACAGTTGTTCTTATTTTGAAGTGAGGACATTTGAAGTAAAGTAGTGGGACAAAAGACTATAAAAAACCAGAAAATCTTTAGTGTGAAGTGTGTGCGCCAGAGGACTCTTGCTCCTTTTTACACAGACCTTGACTTGCATAGACACACAAATGCACAAGCAAGCACTCAACGCTGTTGTAGGCTACTGACAATGAGATACTGAAAAGGATAAAAAATCAGTTAAAAAAAAATCATGAAAAACCCAATATATGGCTGTATTTTGAAAACTGTTTCTCAGTAATGTAAATTGTGACACTTCATGCCCCAGAGTAAAAGTAAATTTTCATTTTTAAATCAGTGAAATAGAGGATTTGGATGTCTTAAGTAAAAGACAGTGGCAATAGGAGTTACAAAACATGTTCATATTTCGCTGCCTGAAGTAACCACATAAATCTGAATTTAGGAAAATAGATGTAACTCATTTTTCAGATTTGCTGAAAACCTCACACAGAGTGAATTATGTGTGTGTGTTCCCTAAAGGTTTAGCAGAGTTGTGTTCTGAAAGACCATTTTCTTTGGTGAGGAACAAAAATCTTAGATTACTACCTCCCAAAACATTGTTCGTCCACATTATGACACTGAGCCCTAAACATATTGGAGCCTGAGAAGCTAAAGTTGGGGAATGCCTGGAGCAGAAGCAGGCGGAGTAGGAGTTGTTTGCAGGTTCTCCATGCTCAAAAAGATATTGCTGCTACTGTTATTAGATTTATGTAACTCCATCACAGAATGGGAAAATATTATATGGAAAGAATAACAAAATTTTGGTCGCTTTTATACATTGTCTATGTGCACGCCTCTGAATTTCTTTGGCCTTACTTAGATTCCTTCTTCACAGGCTTCTTGAACTCCTTTCATGCTGTCTTAGCAGTATAAATATGAGATTTTCAATCTCTGCAGCTCTTGTCATTTAGAGCATCCTCTATCTCTTTGTCTTCTTGTTGCTTCATCTAATTGGAAAAACACGTATTTTCTCCAGGCTTAGAATAGCCTATTGTTCAGCCACCCAGGACAACTTAACAACCAGCCTGGACAAATGTAATTTAATTACTTCTTTCTCACTGGCTGAGGTGATGACCTGCATTTAAAGATCTTGTGTGTTCTCCAACCTCATGCTGAAAAGGAAACTAGCTTCCACCTCAGTTTCTTTTAAGTGCTGCCTAACAGCAGGAAAAGAAAGGACAGCTTTGTTCAACCAACCATTTTCTCAGCTTCTGCCTCTGTTTTTTCGCCAAGTATGTCTCCTTAGCAAAATAATGACAGTGATGACATATGTCGCAGAAGGACCAGGAAAACTACAGTTCTTTGCCAGGAAGCATATTAAAGCTTGTAAATAATCTTTATTTATCTTTCAAAATGCACATAATTTTTAAAGTTTCATTTATCTCCAATATATGTTTTAAAACATTAGTTGTAAATTGCTATTGGTGATTACTTAGGGATCTTGCCTCAAATGTCAAGGGAAGACATTGGTGACCACGTCTCCTTTTCCCTATCAGAGCCACTAAGGACTCAGATGTAGTCCCCCTCCAATTCCTGGCCTCTTTACAACCATGACAACCATTATAGGCTATTTATTCCCGAAGTATGGGCTGTTTGACAGGAACTTGAGTAAAACTTATTCTACAAATGAAAAATTGCTTAAGCTGTGGTAACCACTTTATTTTCAGAAGCTATAAGACAACTTTACTGGTCACTTACATTGGCAAAACATTTTGAAAAGAAAATTTGGATTCCCTTGTTCCTTCATCTGGGAGGGAAACTATCTAAAAGGAAAGATAGCTTAGAGGTTGCAGGGTCTACCTTGGACTTTGTGGAGGATAATTTACTTTCCCTGTCAGTAGTATCCTCTCTAGACCTTGAGCTTTGTCAACCCCACCCCAGAGCTCCTTCAGACAGTTGTACTCAAACTGGCAAAATTTGTATCTATCCCGAGTAAGGTGTCTTACATTGCCATCATGTCTGGCTGTTATGTAAAAGCACAGACCTGTCTCAGACTGAGTTCATAGATGCATTTATAAACAGAACATCAGGGACTGGAAGGGACCTCAAAAGTTCATCTAGTCCAATCACCCTGCCACAGCAGGATCACCTAGAACAAGTCACACAGGAAGACATCCAGGAGGGCTTCAAACATCTCCAGAGAAGTAGACTTTACAATCCCCCTGGGCATCCCGTTACAGTGCTCCATCACCCTCATTGTAATGAAGTTCTTTCTCGCATTCATATGGACTCTCCTATGTTCCAGCTTACACCCATTGCTCCTTGTGCTATCACTAGATGACACTGAGAGGAGCCTGGCTCCGTGCTCTTCTCCAAGCCAAAGAGACCCAGCTCCCTCAGCCTCTCCTCATAAGAACGGTGTTCTACTCCCTTCATCATCTTCGTTGCTCTGCACTGGACTCTCTCTAGCAGCTCCGTGTCCTTCTGAGGGGCCCACAACTAGACAAAATACTCCAGTGGTCTCACCAGTGCAGAGCAGAGGGGGAGAAGAACCTCTCTTAATCTGCTAACCACCCCCATTCTCATCCATCCCAGGATGCTGTTGGCCCTCTTGGCCACAAGGGCACATTGCTGGCTCATGATCCTCTTACTGTCCACCAGGACACCCAGGTCCCTTTCTTCCACATTGTTCTCCAACAGGTCAGTCCCCAGCCTATACTAGCACTTGTATGTAGACTTCCAAACATCTCAGTCTCACTGACTAAGTCCAGGCAGTCTGAGAAACATGATCTACAGCACACCCTGCAGTCCTGGTCTCTCACTCCCCATCATGTGGTGTCTGGATGGGGTATGACATAGCTTCTTCCAGCCTTCAGGCTTGGATTTGCTTTGTGTTGAGGATGTGGAGGGGAAGGGGCAGTGGCAATGGAACTATGCAGTGTACAGCCAGGCTCCCCCACTTTAGATACAGGTTTCACTGGCTGCTGTGAAAGGGGGATGCTGACAGTACTCTTCTAGATTTAAAAAAAACCTGAATAAATAAGTGCAGAATTCTGATTGCTCCCTGCCACTGCCAAAATTATGCATAATTGATTATTGTTTTACACGGCATTTCACTGCTTTTAGCTTGGAGTTAACTGTACTGCACGATGTGCTGAAAAAAGAGAAACCTGCTTTAAACAGGAGCCTGTAGTCATGCCATGGTGGCTTGATGAAGTGGCTACATCTGTATGGCAAAAAAAAGAGTGCTAAGGCTTTTCACTATGGGTATCTCATGACAGTACCAATCCTTTAACACAGAGTAGCTGCATCACATGTGTCTACTGGGAATACATCATAGCCCATGTTAACTTCTAAACTGTGCCTGCAAGTTTGTTTTTTTTGGAGAAAGGTGGGTAACTTTGTGAAAAAACATGCCACATACTGTTCAAGTGATTTAACAGGGCGGACAACTTCTCATCATGGCCTGTGTCCCAACATTGTTCTATTTAGAAGCATAGAGGGGGCCCCAGTATTGTGAATTTGGGTCTCTTTTGCTCAGATGTCTCCTGTTTGGTTTCTGTATCTTTAGATCAAGATAATGGTGGAAGGAGTCATTGGTGAGAGTCATCCATATTCTCTAGGAAAAAATTAGGGCAGGAAAAACAATCTAAAGGGAAAAAAGATGAAATAATTTTAAACTTTCAACACTAGGACTGCTTCAAGCAGTGCAAAGTTGTAATCAAAAATTGTGTCCTCTCATGGTCACACACAGGCATAGATACAGGCAAAGACAGTGTGTAACGAATAAAAGAAGAAGCCTAGATCTATTGGGTAAAAAATGTCACATTTCATAGCTTTCACATAATAGCCATCTTTTCTGAAACTGAAACACAACATCTAAATGTCAGCCTACTCTTCAAACCTCTCTCTGATTTTTTTTTTATATGTTATTGTTCACTATATTGCATTTTTCATTTCCACTTGCTGTGATACCATGGTATTTGATTTTTGTTTTGCCAACAGGCGAAGAAGCTCAATTCAGTGTCAGGTATCTCACTGGTCCATGATTTGCCACTTAGACACCGTGGACGATTGATGTAGCAAATATTTTACATTGCATACAACAGGGACCCATGACCCCAACTAGATACTCATTTCCCACCTGGTTTGGAGGCAGGGGTACAAATCTATTCTTATGCTGTTTTTTTATGACTCTGTGATCCAAAGCCTCAGTACATATTTGGGGGGTTTTGGGTTCTTTTTTTCCCTCTCCTCAGATTTTTAATGTCAGGGGACCTTAAATAAACTTATTTCACAGATGAAATAAAAGAGCTCCTTTTTTATTTTTATGATAATATATGGAACTTTATAATCTTCAGGTTTTCAGCAGTGGCTTGTACCTTTATATATAAAGCAGCACAGCACTCTCTTCTATCCTTCTTAATGGAAAAGTAAATACTTATTCTTTCCTTCTACCTGCTACATGTCTTCAAAATACTGTAAAGATATGAACCCGGTGGAGTTTCTAAATTATAAAGCAAGAGTTCTTTTATATTACCATGGACAACAACTAGAAATCTAGTTCTTTATAATAAGTTATTTATTCTCCATTTTGAGGTTTTATCCACACCCCAGGAGGTGGCCATGTATTTTTCAACAGGTGCTACATCAAGATTGCTATGATACTCTCAAAGTATATTAGATTGTATCCAGTGGAAAGAAATGAATTTGAGAGCAGGACTCACAGGCTGATGAAAAACAGAATTCTTTTCTCTTGTTGAATGCAAAATTTTCTATTAGGTTCATAGCTGTTATCAGCATCAGCCTCATGTAAATACATATTTATGATCTAATACACAGCACTGACAGTATGTCTGGGAGAACAAGTATCTATGTAGTGTACTCTGACCAGAAAATTCACTGGAGCTCTCCAAATCTTCTGAAAAACATAACAATAGAGTTCAAAAGGGACTAAGGTTGTGGGCAGGAGGAGGCATTGCAGTGTGATTACTACACACCATGGTTATTTACTTGCTTTTAAGGAAAAGGAATCACATCTGTTTCTCATTCATGATAAAAATTCGTAAGGGACAGAGGCATGGAAAATAAATGGGATACGATCTTAAATGGAGAAAGGGCATATACCATTGGAGGAAATTTTTTTATAATTGAATGGTCCTCGATTTCTAGAGTATGAAATCCCTCTAAACCATAAAGTTGTAATAAGAAGAAGTATGTTATTTTGAAACAGAATTTAATGTGATGTGTGTTAAAGTTTCATTGTATAACCTGCCTTACCAAAGTACATGGACAATTCAAAGTCTTCAATGCTCTTTTCCTTTCAAACCTAGGAAAAGCTTTTGTCCTCATCACTATAGATATGAAGTGCACAGAAAAAAAATGGGCTATTTTCATGCAGTGACTTCAGCTGGAATGTCTAATGCTTCTTACCTTCTACCACATATCCATGTGCCTCTCAAGGTCCTCTCATTAAGTTGTCCCATTCTAGTATAGCCATAACATGACCTGCAGAGAAGAGTAACCTCTTAGAAGGTAAGTCATCTTCTTTTAAATAAAGCTTTAGCCCAATACCTTTACACTTATGTCTGTACAGGATATAGCAAAAACTACCTTTAAGTCTACTGGAGCAGGCCAAATGCAAATTTGATGCAGTAGATATGTGGAAATGACTACAGCAAAATAAGATTGCTGGGATCTTTCCACAAATAAAATAAGATTTTCTGCTCTTTTGTCTTCTACAGTTAGGTGCTTTCATAATTGCATATAACATACAAGTCTCGCTCAGACCACATGCAGCAGCGAGAGTACTGGTTCTTGAATGCTATTTTATCAAGGTTTCTGGGTTATCTGGGGCGTTCCCTGAATGGGAAAGCTTGGGGGAGCCGAGAGTCAGCTTCTGGGATTTGCATGCTCTTGTGGCATTACTGTGCAGACACTACAGGGGTTGTGGAGCTGGAGCTCTAACAAGCAGGGGAAAAAAAAAAATAATGGTAACAAGGCAGCAGCAGATGAGGACCAGGCTTTGGTCACCACTGCACATGGATGTGGAAACCCAAACAGAGGTCCCCCAACAAGATGAGACTGTTGAAAGTGACAGGCTGTCAGGAATGTGGCACTCTTTTGCGTTTTCCTGGCTGTGTACAGGGCGAGCAGGTAGCTTATCTGCTTGACTGAGCAACACAATTACAAGATGAGGTTGAAAAGCTTCAAGTTGACCTAGAAAGGCTAAGGAGTCTTAGAGAGGCTAAAACAGAGGTAGACTGGCGGAGCCAGGCTCAACAGTCTGGACAACAGCTAAATAAGAGCCAGATTCAGGGGGAGCCTGTATCCTACAGTTCTTAGATGGAGGACAGAAGCTCAAGGAGAAGGGGTGAGTGGACCCAAGTTCAGGGTCATGGTAGAAGGCGAGTACCACACTTGCCTGCCTCACCTCCCCTGTTGCCACTGAGTAATATATATAAGCCCCTATTGGAAGACAGCCAATCTAATAAGGATACAGAGTACAGGGAACCTGTATTGGAGATCCTAGCAAGGTCGCATAAATCCAGGAAGTCTTCCAGTAATTTGACGACCTCCACAAAAAAGAGAGGGGTCCTAGTTATTGGAGACTTGCTCCTGAGAGGGACTGAGGGCCCAATATGCAGAGCTGACCCTCATCATAGGGATGTATGTAGTTTACCTGGAGTTTGAATCAGGGATGTCACTAGGCTGCTCCCTAACCTGGTGAGATCAGCTGACTGCAACTCACTGCTGATCTTCCAGACAGGTGGGGAGGAACCTGTATTCCATAGCCTGAGGGGAATGAAGAAAGACCTTAAGGCATTAGGACATTTGGAGAAAGACTCTGGGACACAAATTGTATTCTAGTAATTTCTTCCATTTTGGTGTGAGGACACAGGCTGTAATAAAAGGATTCAGTCCATTAATGCCTGTCTACGAGACTGGTGTTATAGGCAATGAGTGTAAGCTGGAACGTAGGAGGTTCCACATAAATATCAGAAGGAACTGTAGTGAAACACAACCACCTGCATTTACCAGATTAAAAGTCTAAATGTTAATATATAGAATCATAGAAATATTAATGATTGGAAAGGACCTCGAAAGACCATCTAGTCCAATCCCCCTGCCACATCAAGATCACCTAGACCAAGTGCATAGCAACATATCCAGTAATGTTTTAAACATCTCCAGTGAAGGAGAATCCACAACGACCCTGAGCAGCCTGTTCCAGTGCTATGTCACCCTCACTGTGAAGCAGTTCCTTCTCAGGTTGATGTGAAACCTCCTATGTTCCAGCTTACATCCATTGCCCTTGTCCTATCACTAGACAACATGGAGAAGAGCCCGGCTCCATCCCCCTGACACTCACCCTTCACATATTTATAGACATTAATGAGGTCATCCCTCAGTCTCCTCTTCTCCAAGCTAAGGAGACCCAGCTCCTTCAGCCTCTCCTCATCATCTTTGTTGCCCTATGCTGGACTCCCTCCAGCAGCTCCACATCTCTCTTGAACTGAGGTGCCCAGAACTGGACACAATAATCCAGATGTGGTCTCACCAGGGGACAAGAACCTCTCTTGATCTGCTAACTACTCTCCTTCTGATCCATTCCAGGATGCTGTTGGTCCTCTTGGCCACAAGAACACATTGCTGGCTCATGGTCATCCTGCTGTCCACCAGGACTCCCACATCCCTTTCCCCTACACTGCTCTCCAACAGGTCAGTCCCCAGCTTATACTGATAACTAGGGTTGTTCTTGCCCACATGCAAGACTCTGCACTTACTCTTGTTATACCTCATTAGATTTTTCTCAGCCCAGCTCTCCAGCCTGTCCAGGTCTTGCTGAATGGCAGCACAGTCTGCAGGTGTGTCGGCGACACCACCCAGCTTTGTGTCATCAGCAAACTTGCTGACAGTGCATGCCAATCCCTCATCCAAGTCATCAATGAATAGATTGAACAGGACTGGTCCCAGCACAGACCCCTGGGGCACTGCACTAGATACTAGATGCTTGTTCCATCACCTTTCCTGGGATGGAGGTGAGGCTGACCAGCCTATAGTTACCTGGGTCTTCCTTCTTTCCCTTTTTAAAGATTGGGGTAACATTTGCTATCCTCCAGTCCTTAGGCACCTCTCCTGTTCCCCAGGACCTAGCCAAGATGATGGAGCATGGTGGCTTAGCAATGACTTCTGCCATCTCCCTTAGCACATGCAGATGCCTCAAATCTGGGCCCATGGATTTGTGTACGTCCAGTTTGATCAACTTATCCCTAACCCAGTCCTCATCAACCGAGGCAGGCTCGTCTCTTGCCTCAGCTTCCTCTGGAGTCTCAGCAGTCTGGGGCTTGATATCAAGACTGCCCCCAGAAGTATAGACAGAGGCAAAGAAAGTCTTGAGTATCTCTGCCTTCTCTGCATCCTCTGTCTCCAGGGCATCCACCTCTTTCAGCAGGGGGCCTACATTGCCTCTAGTTTTACTTTTACCTGCTGTGTATTTGAAGAAACCCTTTTGCTGCCCTTGACCTCTCTTGCAAGGTTTAATTCCAAGGAGGCCTTGGCCTTTCTAGTTGCATCCCTACATTCTCTCACCAGAGCCTTATAATCACCCCAAGTGGCCAACCCCTCCTTCCATGACCTATAGACTTTCTTCTTCCTCTTGAGTTTGCCTAGCAGTTCCCCGGTTAACCACAAGGGTCTTTTGGCTCCCTTCCTTGACTTATTCCTTGCTGGGATACTCATTTCTTGTGCTGCAAGAAAGCAGTCTTTGAATGTTAGCTAGCTGTCCTGAGCTCCCTTGCCTGCCAGTAACCTGTCCCCTAGCAATTGCTTGAAAAGTCCAAAATCGGCCTTCCTGAAGTCCACAACTCCTGAAGGGTTGTGGTTCTGCTAGCTATTTTGTTCCTACCACACGAGACCCTGAACTCCACCATCTCATGGTCGCTGTAACCAAGGCAACCCTCAACCTTCACTGCTTCAACCTGACCCGCCAAGATCCAGCAGTGCTCCTCTCCTAGTGGGCTCTTCCACCATCTGCACCAGGAAATTGTCACCAATGCACTTAAGGAACCTTCTGGACTGTGGGTGGCAGGCTGAGTGGGTCTCCCAGCAGATATCTGGGTAGTTAAAATCCCCCACGAGAACCAGGGCCTGCAGCTGTGAGACTGCTGCCAGCTGGCTGTAGAGGACTTCATCAACTTCCTCACTGTAGTCTGGAGGCCTTTCCACCAATTTAAATAGAAAGTAATACCTCTTCAAAAACCATGCACAATTTTCCAAAATTTGCTTCTCCATCTGTAATGTCAGGGATAGCAGCATCTCTCTATGCCTGGGTTTCAAGAACAGAAACACATTATAGATGATGAGGAGTTTGCTTACAACAGTAGCAAAGACAATATGAGCAATAAAGGTAAGGTAAATGATCAGACACTAATAACTTGTGTCTTACTTGTTTGTAAATACTGTAGACATTGAGTCCCATTCATTCTTGGTACAACCTCATTAATAAGGCCACAGTCTGTTTTGTCTGTCTTTATCTTTCTAATGATCCCCATGGAAAATTGAGGCAGAGGAAATGAGAAGCTTTATTGTGCTTAATATCCAAAGTGACAAGTCTTTCCTAAGCGGTGAAATGAGATTCTTCTACACAGGTATAGTGATGAGGCTTGAAAGAAGCCTGTTGCTGGATTAAACAGGGTAATTGCAGTACAATTAGGTACAAGCACTTAACTCCTCTCTTCCAAATTCTCAATTATAGTAATAAAAATGCTTTTGTTTTGCCTTTTGTGCTTCATGGCTTACAAATGCTCCTGCCTTCTGCAGCTCAAGACAAAAAAAAAAAAAGAGAAAGAAAGAGCTCTGACAGATTTCCAGTGCAAGTGGTGCAGCATTCCTCATGATACATTATAGTGATGCTTAAACCCTGACAGACGTAGTGTAACAGCATATCTAAGTCTATCACCTTTCATTGGTTTTCAGAATTATCTGTTGGACTCATCTGGTAAATCATCTCCCACTTGCAGAGCGTGTGGGATACAGCTTTGCCCACAAGCTGAGAACAGGATCTTTACGGTTTAGTCACTATTGTGTTTCACAAGCATCATTCCTAAGCATAGGCATATGGGTCTTGATTTCTACAAACATCCATTATTAGCAAATACTCTCTAAGTCATCTCTGAAAAAAATATCACCAATATGGGGAATCTGTTTTAGCTCCATTATTTACAATAATTGTCTTGCAGGATTTGAAGGGCACTTTTATCACTTGACAATGTTTCCTGACTGGATGGATTTAACTTTTGTAAATGTCATAGGTTAACCATTGACCCCTTGACATCACAAGACCCATGTGAGAATCAATGGATATCCCTGTTCATGACACTATACGTGATTTCTGAGACAGTGGAACACCCACCCTCTTTCTGTTCCAGACAGAGCCTTGCTGGAACCTCCTGCCCCTCTCTCTGCTCTCCTACCAGGCAAAATTGGTGAAAGATAATCCATCCGTGTCTTCCTTCCTGATAGCTGCTAACTTTGCTTTCTAGTGCTCTTACCGATCATTCTCTCATTGCTTATCCATTCTAAGCATTAACATGCCCCTTTTCTGTCTTTTCCTTCCTTCCTTCCTTCCTTTTTCTCTTTCTCTCTCTGTCTTCCTTTCTCTTTCTCTGTTTCTTTCTTGTCCTTCTTGTCCTTCTTTCTTGTCATCTTTTTTTCATCCTTCTTTTTTTTCTTCTCATTCCTCTTCTCCTTTCTCCTATTTCCCTTCTTCATTTCCCCTTTCAAACTAACACTGTTTGAGAATGGGAGAGGGTGTGTGGGAAAAGCCTTTCTATGTATTTTCTTTACTGCAAGAAAGTGCAGCTCTCTGAGCTCTGATCTGGAGGAAGGGTTGGATCCAGTTTGTGGGCCACAGTTTTTGGCATCTGGACAGGGCCAGAGGGTGGAGCAAATCTGCTGTCAGTCTTATGTCAGTTTACAACTGGTTTTTTCTTTTTTTTTAACCATTTCTTGTTTCCTGTTAATAAAACTGTCCTTTTCCTTTAGTATAGTATTGTTCTCAGTTTTTCCTGTGTTTTGAAGAACCTGGGTAATCTAGAAGACTGTAAAATGCAATTAAGCAAACAAAGAAGTAATCATTGATGAACAGAGGGTATCTTTTTAGGTGTTTCATTTTTCTCTGCATGTAGACCTAGATATTTACATAACAGTTGAATGGGGAATTGTCAGGCCATAACCAAATCTGACTTGTATTTAATCTATCCATTGCACCGTTCATCACAAATGCACACCTCAAATTTGTATGATCCGCTTTCTTTCTTCTCCCTTTGCTGATTTATGAGACAGATCTATCTAGAAATCACATCACTATTACATTGTTTGGTGAGGATTTGCACGTTGCAGAGTGGAGCCTTTTTGTGACTTCCCCTTCATATGTTTCTAGCATCAAAAATGAACAGGAAGGTCTACAACCCCCTCAACAGGACACAGGTGGCAGGGGTACAAAGCAGGATAGGATCCTTCGAACCTGTAACAGAACAGCATTTTGAAGGTGTCCATAATTCCTGGTAGGGAAAGTGATGGGTTTCAGACCCTACACAGGACAGGGGGATTTCCTATAGAGTTAACATCAAGGACTCCCCAGGTATATTACTGTTGTGGTTTGAAAATTTGCTAGCGTTTTCAAACTTACAGCAGTTCTGCTTTCATGAAGAATAAAAGAAAAGGAGTTGTTTTGTTTTGGAGGACTCCTCCCCCGCAGGGGACTTGTCCTGGGGGAAGGTGTCACTTGGTCCTGGACCTGCCCCGGATGTCTGTGTTGGGTTAGCCTATGAAAAAGCAGAGCGGGCGGTTTGTTTTAGAAAAAAGGCAGGAAGAGAAGAAGAAGAAGAAGGAGGAAGTATGTAGCCCGCTCGTGTGTGCTGCAGGCCCTCTTGGGCTGCGGCTTCTCAGCCGAGCGCCCCCCGCTCCCCCGCCCCGTCCGTTCTCGGGACGGTGGCGGGGAGGGGGGAAGGGCACGGGATGCGGCTCGGCCGCGGCTTTTCAGCGATTGCAGCCGCTACTGCGGGAAGAGCAGATGCCCCGTGTTCGCGTAGCCCCATGTCCTCGGCCGGACTGCCAGCTGTGATTCACCTCGGGCTCCAGTAGCGCCGATGTGCCGCGGTCTGGAGACGCACTTGTAAGCTCTCCCCGCCCCGGCGCTAGCTGTGAAGTTTGCCGCAGGTTCTCCAGTGGCTCCGCTGCTTTTGGAATGGAGGACGCGCCGGTTTGCACCGCTCCCCGTCCAGTAATGGACAGCCTTCGCGTCTGCCGCGGTTCTTCAGTGGTCGTGGGAAGACCCTGATTTGTGCCGCTGTGCCCCCTGCTCCGCGCAGCCCTTTTGCCTCGGGCCTGAACCTGACACCATGATCCGGGCGATCTGGGAAAAGCAAGACTGAGTGCAGCCACCTCCCACAGCGCAGCTTCAGCATTTTGGTAACGTTGTGGTATGCTGGGGTGCCCCCTCTTCCCCCCTGGAGCTGAGACAGGAGGAGAGAAGAGAGGAGAGGGCCTTGAGAATCCTCTCGGCCTACTGTGGAGTGTGGGCGTTGCCCTGTTGATCCAGCGATGAACGTGCCTCCATTTTGGATCCCCCACGTGACTGGGACTGAGCGATGGACCGCTGCCATTTTGGAGAGACTGGTCAACGGGAAGAGAAGCTGTGTGTCATTTCCTGCCGCTGAGGAAGACTGGGGGTGCTTTTAAGTTTGGGGGAGGTCCCTTCGTGCATAGTTGGAAAGCCGAAGGATTTGAGACTCCTTAAATCTTGGATCGGGAGGACAGAGACAGGGGCTTGTAGTTGTAGTTGAGTTGAGTTGTGGTTGCCCAGATCTCTTAGGTCGGAAGGACAGAGACAGGGGCTTGTAGTTGTAGTGTAGTTGAGTTGTAGTTGCCCAGATCTCTGTCGTGACCCAAGGCCCAAACAATAGTGACTTCCCATGGTATTTTCCTCAGATAGTGTAATGGCATGTTTGACGCAGTTTCTAGGTTTGTGTGCACCAACTTGCTGGTTTTTATTTGTTTTATTCTTTTTGTTTCCTTTTTTCTTTGTCTGTATACAGTTAGGTTGATAAACTTTTATCCAGTATCCTAAGCCATTCATTGTCTGGCAAATTTGTCCGAGCTGTCATCGAGACCTTACTTGCTAAAATTAGTGGAGAATCCCCAACCCGCTACAATTACATACCTTCCCTCCAACGTTTTTTGGAGTGATGCTTGGGGAGGCTAAAATGCATGCTAAGACAAATCTACGTTACTGGCATTGGCTCAGATTCACTTGCCCAAAGTTTTAGGTTGTACTAAGCCTGTTGGTTTTAACAAGGCAATCTGCATGTGTGAGGTCATACAAGAGGTATTTGGGAAATTGTCAAAAGCAAAATGGATTCTCAATCCTTCAAAAAGTATTACTTTTCCTCAAATCTTATAGCAAAAGAAAGCTCTTTCCCACAAATACTGTGGGTGACACTGTGGCCAAGTAGAGCAGATGCTCAGAATTGAAACAAATATTCATGCCTGTTGGGATTCTGGCTATAGAAGACTCAGTCCTGAAGAACACTTAGGTATTCAATTGATGGCATTCATATGAGTAGCCTCAATGACATTAATAAGCATGAGGCTTAAATAATTGCTGGATAAGTGCCCTAAGTTACAGAGCAAAGTAAGAGAAAAAATAAGAAGTGGAAAAAACATAAGCAAAGATTAACTGATTTTTGTTGTTTCACTGGACATTTTATTTGTATGTAATTATGCTAAAACTTACACATAAATATGTATGCCTGAAGATTCATTAAGACACATTAATTCTATATTTTATTATTTTGTATATTCCAGGTAAGGAAAAAGATTCCTTGACCTAAAGAAAAAATTGATTCTGCCTATAATTTATGTAAAGTTTCAGTCTATTTCATAGTCTTGTTGCAAGAGAAGATTCAAATTAATTTTCAGGGCTCTCAAAAATGTGCACTTAGTTTCCCCTGAGACATGAGCTTCTAAGCTCCTGCCATTTTTCACCTTCCAGTTGTTCCTTACATTTGATCTTGCCTGCTCTCTTTTGGAGACAACGCAAAGTAACTTCAGTGTCTCCAGGTCAGTCAAGAGTTTCAGTTGACCAAAACCAGTCTCCAATCTCATCTTGGATGCCCTGATGTTCCATATCACCAGCTGCAGCTTTGGAAGGTTATGAAAAGTCAAATTTAGTCAATGCAGCCAATTGCGCCTGGAGAGTGATTTGACACACCCTAAAGTAGATGGAGGTTCAAATGTCAGAGGGCTTTAAACTAGATTCAAAGGGGGGCGGGACAGAGCTCTGGTCTTAATGAAAACCAGGTGGCCTCTCACTGTCCTAGGGTGAGATCAGAGTGCTCAGCTCGCTCCCTGAAATGCCTGTACACCAATGCACGCAGCATGGGGAATAAGCAGGAGGAGATAGAAATCTGTCTCCAGTCAGCTGATTATGAACTGGTGACAGTTAGGGAGACCTGGTGGGACAGCTTGCATGACTAGAATATGGTCGTGGACGGCTATGTCCTTTTCAGGAGGGATAGGTCAGCAATGTGGGGTGGAGGGGTTGCTCTTTACATGAGAGAGCAACAGGAATGTATTGAGTTCTGTGCAGGGGCGGATGAAGAGAGAGTTGAGAGTTTGTGAGTGTGCATCAAAGGGCAGGCTGCAATGGGTGACACTGTCATGGCTGTCTATTACAGACCACCAGATCGGAATGAGGAAGTTGATGAGGTATTATGCAGGCAGCATTCCAACAGGAAAGCAGTCAAGAAAGTGAGTCAGAAGACCTGCGTTGTTAAACAGGGAGCTGCTGGGCCAACTGAAGAGGAAGAAGAAAGTCATGGAAGTTCCATGAGTGTTCGTGTAAGGAGAAGATGGTCACTTGGGGTGATTATAAGACTCTGGTGAAAGAATATAGGGATACAACTAGAAAAGCCAAGGCCTCCTTGGAATTAAACCTTGCAAGAGAGGTCAAGGGCAGCAAAAAGGGCTTCTTTAAATACATTTCAGGAAAACCTAGAGACAATGTAGGCCCGCTGCTGAGCGAGGTGGGTGCCCTAGAGACAGAGGATACAGAGAAAGTAGAGATATGGAACACCTTTTTTCCCTCTGTCTACACTTCTGGGGGCTGTCCTGATATCAAACCCCAGACTGCTGTGGCTCCAGAGGAATTTGAGCAACAGAGGAGCCTGCCTTGGTTGATGACTATTGGGTTAGGGATAAGCTGATCAAACTGCATGTACATAAATCCATTGGCCCTGATGGGATGCTCCTGCACGTACTAAGTCATTGTAAAGCCACACTCCATCATCTTTTCTAAGTCATGGGGAGCAGGAAATGTACCTAGGGACTGGAGGATACCAAATGTCACTCCAATATTCAAAAGCTGTAAGAAGGAGGACCCAGGTAACTATAGACCTGTCAGCCTTACCTCCGTCCCAGGAAACACGACGGAACAATTTGTTCTAGAGGCTGTCTCCAGGCACATCAAGGACATCAGGATTGTTAGAGACAGTCAGCATGGCTTCACCAAAGGTAAGTCATGCTTAACAAACCTGATAGCCTTTTATGAGGGCATACCCAGGTGAATAGATGATGGCAGAGTGGTCGATGTGGTCTATCTTGACTTCAGTAAGGCGTTTGACACAGTCTCCCACATCATCCTCGCAGCCAAACTGAGGCAGTGTAGTCTAGAAGATTGGGTAGTGAGGTGGATCATGAACTGACTGCAGGATAGAAGGCAGAGAGTAGTGGTCAATGGGACAGTCTAGATGGAGGCCCATATCTAGGGGAGTGCCCCAGGGGTCGGTGCTGGGACCAGTCCTGTTCAATCTATTCATTGATGACTTGGATGAGGGATTGGCATGCACTGTCAGCAAGTTTGCTGATGACACAAAGCTGGGTGGTGTCGCCGACACACCTGCAGGCTGTGCTGCCATTCAGCAAGACCTGGACAGGCTGGAGAGCTGGGCTGAGAAAAATCTAATGAGGTATAACAAGAGTAAGTATAGAGTCCTGCATCTGGGCAAGAACAACCCTAGGTATCAGTATAAGCTGGGGACTGACCTGTTGGAGAGCAGTGTAGGAGAAAGGGATGTGGGAGTCCTGGTGGACAGCAGGATGACCATGAGCCAGCAATGTGTTCTTGTGGCCAAGAGGACCAACAGCATCCTGGAATGGATCAGAAGGAGAGTAGTTAGCAGATCAAGAGAGGTTCTTGTCCCCCTCTACTCTGCCCTGGTGAGACCACATCTGGATTATTGTGTCCAGTTCTGGGCTCCTCAGTTCAAGAGAGATGTGGAGCTGCTGGAGGGAGTCCAGCATAGGGCAACAAAGATGATGAAGGAAGTGGAGCACCTCCCTTATGAGGAGAGGCTGAAGGAGCTGGGTCTCCTTAGCTTGGAGAAGAGGAGACTGAGGGATGACCTCATTGATATCTACAAATATTTGAAGAATGGGTGTCAGGAGGATAGAGCTGGGCTACTCTCAGTGTCATGTAGTGATAGGATGAGGGGCAATGGTTGCAAGCTGGAACATAGGAGGTTTCACATCAACCTGAGCAGGAACTTCTTCACAGTGAGGGTGACATAGCACTGGAACAGGCTGCCCAGGGTGCTTGTGGAGCCTCCATCACCGGAGATGTTCAAGACTTGCCTGGATGTGTTCCTGTGTGGCTTGGTCTAGGTGATCTTGATATGGCAGGGGGATTGGACTAGATGATCTAGGTCCCTTCCAATCCATAATGATTCTAAGATTCTATGACGATTCTATGACCCATGCTGCTCTAGGGATCTGAACCACTTGTCCAAGGTCATATGCAAGCTGAGTAGGATGGTATCTGAGTTCTGAGCAATATTTTTTATGACAGATCTGACACTCCTATGTATTACATATTCAAGCTCTGATTTTGTTTTAACTCTCAGTCTGAACAAAACAGACCTCCTTACTCCCCTTTGCATTACATCTGTTTAGGAGTACCTGGTACAATCTGTCCTTTCATCTCTTGCTTCTGCAGGTGAAGTATGTAAGCAAGTCTATATTTCATGGTTCCCCTGATACCTTCCTTATGTGCTAGCACCCTTTTCCCCTATCCTGTGCAATGTCCTTGCTCACCATCCATCAGCTGCTCCAAAGCACTCTGGAATATATTGCTGTTTGTGTTCTGAGGCAGACTGCTGTATGATTTTATTTGTAATGGTTCAGATTTTTCTGGCCTCTCAAGATCTACTTCAGGTATACATGGCGTTTTGTCTTACTCTAATTGAGTAGTTTACATTTTTTTCTCTCAGCTTGTTTTGTTAAACAATGCACACTTTGAGTCTGATGAGATAAACCATAGTGTTCCTCAGCACTCTATGCTGTCTCCTATCCAATTTACCATTTATGTTCGGGGATCCCGTTCTCTTCTATTATGAAGTTTGATATAATCTAAGTGCTCTACTGAGCTCAGAAGGTAGTTTTTTACGTTTTGACTATGTTAACATATCCAGGCAATGTCATTGTCACACCTTTTTCATGTCTCTTGGACATTTATGGCTGGGCATTTAAACACTGGCTCAAGCTTAGCTTCCATAGAATGGGATTTCACTAATTGACAAATAAAGAGACAAACCCCAACTTGTTGGTTATTTCTGCATTTTATTGATATGGCTGTTAATCACATTACCAATAGTACAGTAATCTAGTATATCTATTCCTCAAACGCTGAACTGCAGTTTATTTTGGAGTGGAAAGATATGTCTAAGAACATAGAAAATGTTACTGATGAGTTTGGAATGGAAATTCTATATAAGCAGAAAGAACTGCCATATACTTATTGCTATCTTTTGCTGAGAAGAGGGATGTAAACCCAACCAGAGAAGCAGCTGATACTTGGTCTCTACTGGTGCTGACAACACAGTTATTTCTGCAGGAGTAAGAAAGAGGATAGAGTACCCTGGTATGAGAGAGGTGACACAGAGGCAAAGCTGATACCCTGAAGCAATGGGAGGTAGAAGCTAATTCTGAGAAGTGCCAAATATTGCCAGTTTTCTGAAGTGATGTTTTGTTACAGGAAAATGCACTGGACTAGTGTAATCTGAAATAATTAATTGGTACATTCATTCTCCAGCTTACAAACAAAGTCTGGCTTTGTTCAAATTGATTCCATAACAGTAATTTCTATCTTTCCTGGGTGAAACTAATGTCATTTAATCTTCTTGACTCTGTTCTTTTCCACTACGAGATACTAACCATACTTAGACTGTATGTGCCTAACCTCACCTCTACAAATACACTGTACTTTTGCAAAGAAGACACATAGTTTAGAATTTCGGTAAATAATGATCTCACGTTCATGAATGAGTGATAAATGCAAAACATGGTTGGATTGAATTTCACCCTGTAGTTTGCTAACAGTTTATTTCCCACCACTGTTCCTTGGAGCTGGAGTAAGTTGATTACTGCATATTAGCTCTTGATATCTGTGGCTTATGCCTGCTGTATGAAAGGGGTTAATGCATCAGTGATTGATGCTCCAAACATACGTTTAGATTGTCATTTAATGAAGCTATAGATATCTGCCCAAGAAGGTATTAACAAACAAGACAGATAATAACTATTCATCTTAATTATTGTAATAACACATCCAATATTGAGGAGTAGCCTGATTGCACTGTCCTGTATTTATTTTACTACTGACAGTGACACAGATCTTTAAAGCTGTGTGATTAATTAATGTTCTCAGCAATAAATTCAGTATGTCTGCTGTTGGGAAAGGGAAGTTACAACACCGAGTTTTCAATCACTTTTAACTTCTGGGATATTCTAGCTTTTTTTTTTTTTTTTTAACACATAAAATCATTCTGAGTTAAAAAAAAACCCCACCTTCTCCATGTTGGCATTAAGGAAGGGTCTGCAGTGTGAGTGCTAGAATTCCAGTGCTCATTCTTCCCTTCCTCTCAAGGTTACTTGTAAAGTCCAGAGTCCATGATGTTATGGGGCTGCTAAGGAGCTTACTAGGATCTCTGAGTAGTCCAGACAGGATTACCACATGAAGGTGGTGTAAAACATACCATCTTCCCCATTTTTCTGTCATCAGGTAGCAGTCTACAGGTCTTCAGTCCTTCCACAGCATGTTTTACTGCCAAGTCTATAATTTAGGAGTTATTTGAGCTTGTTAGCCTAAGTAAAAACCATGCCAGCAACTAGTGTAACAATTTAACAGTGTAGATTTAGTAGCATAGGTATTTATTAGACATAACCATTAAGCACATGGAGACAATGATCAAGACTTTTTACTATAAATCACTCTATTGCCTTAAACATAATTTATAGCATGGAACTTGGTTCAGAATCATCTTCTTTGTATTGTCAAGGAGGCAAAATACACAGAAAATCAAACTGAGTTAAGGACATTTTTGTTCACAACATGATATTTGCAAATCAGAAAGCAGTACAGAGGGCAGTAGGAGATGTCAGAGGGCATGTGGTCATTCTCACCACTGTGCAAGCAAAAGTATGGGTACAATTTATTTCCACTATAGACTGAGACATACTGAAGGGATTATCAGTTAAATTAGTTTTTGGAAAGAGGGGTTATTTTGTATTAAAGTCTTGTTTTATCTGAAATGCTGAGCTTCATGAGATGGCATAGATAAATGTTTTCATTCCAGACATGTCCTTCAATGCTAGTTGATAGCCCCACAGGAGGAGAAAGCAAAGTATCAGTGCAGACAGAAAATGGCACTCATTAGTTTGTAATTAATGACAAGTGAGTTAGGATAGCAAATGGAAGTGTGGGAGTGCTCAAGGGAATTTTACAGCTCTTCCAAAAATACCATTTAAGTATATGTTTCTGCATAACAATGGAGCAATTGCATTGGTTAAATTGCCAAATTTACCATGGTGTTGTTGATTCCTCACTGGCTGTATTGAAAGAATGACCAGAAATCTCCATTAAAATTTGTTTCCAATGTGCTTGCTTTGTGTGTAGCAAAAGGCCAACTGAAGAGAACACAAAGCATTTCACAGTTGCACAGTGGGGACTAATATAATTTCTCCTAGGTTGGGCTGGAAGTCTGTGGTAGTGTTTGAGAGAGACTTTCTCTCCAGGGACCAACTGAGTTCCTTATTGTAAGACCACCCTCCTTCCCTACAGTAATTGTTGAATACTATAACCCGTGTTTTCCATGCCACAGTAAGAAACACTGACCCAGTTAAGTGAAAAAAAGTAAGGTGCCTTAGAATGATTGAAGCTGAGTGTTATCTTCATCTTGATCAAGGACAGAATGCAAATCTTCACTGAGGGTGTGAATTGATAGCAACAAACATTCACAGTGAGAAAAGCGCTCAGGAGATAAATGGAATTTATCTGACAGTGTAAGTTCAAACTAAAATCTAAAGTAATGCAGTGAACAATGTTTAACAAGATTTCAGTGACTCCTGGTGTCTTTATAATCTGCCTAGTCTTTTGAAAATGTTTTCTTTATAAATGTTTATCCCAGCTGTCTAGCAAGATTAAGAGATTTTCTCCTTGAGTGTCATGTTCACCACCAATCCAGGATTTATTTGCACTGGCAGTTCTTCTGGCATCAAAGGTGTGGTCATTTCTCCAAGCTGTCATCTTCAACAGGTCATCCAGCTACTTCCCCGGGAACAAATCCCTTTGATTGGGAGAGCTAAATCTTAATGCCCATGAAAGCACAGGCTTTCTCAGTGGTCAGTGAGCTCTGTTGCCAGTTACAGTTTTCTCACACGTTGTACTTGAATCTTGACCTATGGAACTGGTCGACTTGCATGAGGTGCCTTATGTCATCTGAGATGCCCTGTAGCATCCATGGACACTGTATGGCTGGCAGATGTGATGCGGTCTGCAAGAAACCTTCTGGAGCATCAGGTGGACCCTGGGGAGAGTACTTGAAAAAACCTATAACACATGATGTTTATGTTTGAGCAGCCCAGGAGCTTGGTATTTAAAGGTCTTTTTAGACTTCATTGATTATCAGCCTGACTCAGTTATCTGGCTAGAACATTCAATGACACTTTGAGAGATGTCCTACCTGGTTTCATAGAATAATAGAATCATTAGGAATTGGAAAGGACCTTGAAAGATCATCTAGTCCAATCCCCCTGCCACAGCAGGATCACCTGTTGTAGTTGCTAAACTAGCTGCTCTTAAGATGGCGGCGATGGCGTCAGGGTCCGTGCGGGCCCTGCAGCAGGAGCTGTTTTGTGGTCCCTTAGGCTCCACAGGTTCAGAAGATGCGGTTTCAGGGGCCCCTTGGCATCCCGAGGCCTGTGAGAGTCGCCCTTGAAGATAAGGAGAAAAGCTAAACAATGCTAAGTAAGGTGAAAAAGAGTGCATTCTGTGACCCCATTGGACAGAGAGAAGACCAGAGAGTGATAACTGTAGTGAAGAAGATTGGTGGTGGTACGATAAGGGAGACTATATTAAGTGTGTGTTACTTGTAATAAACACCATTTGTTGCTGACCATATTGGTGTTCACGTGGTATGCGAATGGTCCGGGTAACACGGGGCCGAAGGAGCTGGGTGTAGAGAAACCTGAAGGCCGTCACACCAATTTGCTGGATGCAAGCTGCAACTTAGGCTATCCGAGGCACTGCAACAAATTGCACAGGAACACATCCAGGCAGGTTTTAAACATCTCCAGAGGAGACTCCACAACCTCTCTGGGCAGCCTGTTCCAATGCTTCGTTATCGTCACTGTGAAGAAGTTTCATCTCATATTTATATGAAAGGAACTTCCAGTTGTTTGTCCTGAAAAATGCTACTATTGTAGGTCATGTGCAAAGCAGAATCAGAATTTTCCCAAAAATTTTAAGATTCAGATGGATAGAGTGCTGGGTCATCTTGTCTAGTTCATGCTTTTGCCAAGAAAGGTTGGATCAGATGATCCTTTAAGTCTCTTCCAATCTGGTATTCTATGTCTCTATGATTCAGAATTAATTCTAGGTTTTCTTTTTAAAAAACCTACCATGATAGGACTCCAAAGTGGAACTTAAACATGGAATTTCAGCACCTGCACAGAACGCTGGAATTTAATGAGTATCTGCAAAATTCAAGTTCAGGTCACTGTCTACATTTTCTCC
Source organism: Rhinopomastus cyanomelas (assembly GCA_013400115.1). NCBI lineage: Eukaryota > Metazoa > Chordata > Aves > Bucerotiformes > Rhinopomastidae > Rhinopomastus > Rhinopomastus cyanomelas. The sequence continues at coordinate 336,653 of VXBP01006168.1, read as the reverse complement.
CTTATGTGTCCGAGCATCTATTCAAGAACAAAATACTGTACACCAGAGTTTTGTATGATCTCTGGAAGATCATAGAATCATAGAATGGTTTGGTTTGGAAGGGGTATTTTAAAACTTGTGTAGCTAATGTCCACCTGCCATGGACAGGGACATAATTCACTAGATCACTTTGCTCAAAGCTCTGTCCAACTTGAGCTTGAACACTTCCAAGGATGGGCAACTTTTTCCAGTGTCTCACCACTCACATTGTAAATAATTTCTTCCTTATTTCTAATCTAAATTTACCCTCTCAATACTGTTGGGATTAAGAAACATACTTTTCCATGATATCTGGAGTTTAAGACACAAATATATTCTTGAATCAATCATGAGATATTGGGTTGGATGCTGGACTTGCAGGTTAAAAAACTGTGCAGTATTTTAAGTGGTACATTAGACTAGATTATTGCAATCAACTGCTTGAGATTTGATAGGTCTTCAAGGGTAGATTGATTCTAATATAGATGTTTCTAGTACTGCAGGTCATATAAGCACAAAATTAAATAACCAACATATTAATCCTATGACTGTGTGACATCAGACATTTTTGAATGCCCAGAAATGGAGTTACCGAGGTGGACAGGAAGACTATCCATAAAAAATAACAAAAATTGAATATTAGTTTCCAACGACAGTAGCTAAAAGACTTTTTGACAATGCCAATGACTTGGTAACTTGAAGCATTAATTGGTTCATAACTTATATAAGAAGGGAATTCCCTGAGGCACACTATTGCATTAAAATTATTAAAAGGTTTCCTTTTCATATATCGAAATAGGTGATGGTGTTTAGTGTGGTTGGATATTCAGGGTAATACGGACCTCTCACTAGACCAGGAGAGCAATTCTTCCATCGAATATTCTACATGAAGTTTTCCTCAGGCTTTGGATAGAATTCACTCCTGGATTTGAGCAACGATTAAGCTGAAAATACACTTTTTCCATGTTATGAGTTAGGAGCTGACTGATATCTTCAGAAATAAACCACTCTTGCATTAATCAATTCTACCTTGCCAATGGCATTTACAAGGTTAATGTTTTTGGAATACTCCACCTGGTAAATTACTGCTCCTACACTCAGCTCAAACTCAATTTCATTCCTTCAAGGTTTCGGTAATCGTATCGCTCGGCAATAGCTGAGCTGAAGTTTCCTTTGAATCTGAAATTGTATAATTGAACTTTTGAACTGAAGTCCACCCATCACTTTCTAGCCACACTCCTTGGTGACAGAGATATTTTTCTTTAGTTTGATGATAGCTGATTACTAAAGCCTTGCTTTTTACTTTACTTTTAATGCACCACGCTGTATATTTGTTTGTGATTTTACCTCAATCAAAGACATCTATTACCATTGGTAGCACTCATAGCATTTATAACCCAGTGTTCACTGCAGGTTTTCTAAGCACTTCAGAAGCATTAAGCTCCATAAGAGGTCTATAATGAAGATAAACAATTTTAAGCTCTGGGGCAGAGACTGTAATTTTCTATATCTTACCAAAGCACAATAGGATGCTGGGGTGGTTTGCCTCTAGGCACTGTTGCTATAAAGAAACAATAATGTGCCAACATATTATAGTTGAGGAAAATGTAGCACCAAGAGCCACCACAGAAATTTTTGAAATCTGGACTTTCAAAAATCCTAAAGATTAAAGAAAACACATGAAAGGAGGAGAAACAGTATTTGGTACATATAAGTGCACTTTCTCTGCCACAGTGGTAGAATATGCTAAAGTGAGTCTATTAGCTTGAGGTAGTATACAGCTTTTAAACCTCTTTGCAATAGTTTTAGATCTATTATCTCATTTTTAAATGTAATTAATTAGTGTTCCTTGCCCATCGTTAGGAAGATCAGATACTCTTGGAAACAGAAGAATTGATTTGTAGTAGGTACACTGTACGAAAAGCCAGTGTGTTTATTTCCATTTGTATTAGACATGAAGAGAGATTGTTTTCTATCTAGATCAGCCATCAAGAGGTCTACTACACATATAGCTTAAGGTCCCCAGGTAGAGACAAGAGGGAAGGTTGCTTGACTCACAGTCCAGAGGCCAGCCTTGTCCATGCAGTTGCTAACGCAGGCCAATATCAGACAGCTTCCTCACACTGCTTTGCAAATGCATTTCACTCTTAAGGTAGAAGAACGAGATCATTGGGATTTTGGGGTTATGATCCAGATGTAGTCCCTGGCTGAAGTGCTTAGTGCTAACAAATACATGATTTTTTTTTCAGTTACAAAACATCTTTTGAGCTTATTTATTTCAAGGACTTTTCAAAAGAAATATTCAGCTATTTCATGGTTTGCTTGGTTTTTCTCCTGGGTTACACCTGGTATAGCACTCTGATCACAGAAGACAGCTGAAAAATACTGATGCTTTCAGCTGTTGCTCAGAGTGTTTTTTTAACATTGCTTGCGTGTCATATATCCAAAAACTGTTCTTTACAGCACAGCGATTACCCAAATGCCTCATCAAGAAAGCTTTGCATTTATAGGAAGAAGCATGATCACACTGGCCAGGTTACTTAAGACATTAAGGAAACTGTTTGTTACAGTACAGATAGATGACCGTGAAAGGAATAGCCTTGTATTTATAACTGTATTTACAGAGCCCTTTGCTAAAAATAGCCACAGGTTTCTTTAGAGGAAAAAAGCAACTATGGTAGGAAATGCATGCAAAGCCAACAGCAGAGGAGTTAGCTTGTCAATATGATGCTACAACTTAAGCTAGCAGTTCTTCCTCTAGTTTGTAATTTGGATATGCGGCTCTCCTGACTCACCATCTTTAGATAATGCAGACATCATTGACTGTATAAGCACACTTAAAACTGCTACCTGGTTTTCTGATGGCTTTGGGGAACAGCAGGCAATAAGAGTTACAAAACGAACAATCAAACAAAAAAACCCCAAACAGACACTCCATTAGCTAAGGAATGCAGCAGGTGAGATTTTATTAGTTTCATAAGGTCTCTGATTTCAGGTAGTATTTTCAGACAAGATCTCTTAAGGTCATGGAATGGCCTTGTCGAAGGGACATAATTTGGCTGCTCAAGTAATTTGACAGATCTTTAAGGGCTTCCTCCATGATCACTGAAGAGAAAGAGACTGGAGAGCATGGCTGAACATATTCTCAGCCTCTTGGGAGAAGGACATTCTAAGCTTTTGTTCTTTTTGATACTTTTTATGTGTGGCACAATAAAAAAAGAGCCTTGATCTACTTGGAGTCCTTACATACTGCTGTAGAAGAAGTAGTTAATCCAAACGACTCAGTGGAAGCCATGCGTATGCTGGCATTTAAATATTTGGTTGTGCAAATAAACTGGGATGTCTTACTAAGGTTTCAGAAATGGTTTCCGTTGTCTGTAGAGAACCCAGCCTTTGGGAGGAAGTGCTCCACTGGAGCAGTATTCTGGCACTCCAAAAGCTTTAAAAAAAATCTTCCTTCCCTTTCTCATTATTATTAAATAGCACACTTTTCTCCCTTGATCAGGGAATAGCCATCTACATCTGACTCCATCACCTTTCAGACTTCTGCACTATTGAAGGGCAGAACAGCAAGTTAACCATCTGTATTGGGAATTTTTCTTGCAATTCATTGTGTCCATATTCTGTTCTTTTATGAATATAAATGCCACATAATATCTGGGTCAATGATGTCTAAAGTTCCTTTTCTTGCATCTTTAATTGACTAAACTTAAAACAGGCCCTTTTCTGAACTTCTTTGAGCTGTATTGACAGCAATTTCTTTAAAAGAAAATGTCAGGAAATTTTGCTTCCAGGAGTGAAATGATCCTATGTCTTATATGTTTCTCAGACCTTTTTACAGGGAAATGCCTTGAAATGCACTCACTGCTCAATGTAGAATGTTTGGATCTGTGCTCCACTTGTTTCTCCTTGTCTATATTTTTTCACTTCTGTAAGAAGAACAATTTTATCCCCTCTCTCTGGTGTCATTTTAATTCATTTATAGACTACTAGGATTTCACAGAGATTTACAATACTAATTAATTAACTTCTGCATTTCCCTTGGGTTGTAGGTAAAGATTATTATCCCCATCTTACAGGGGTCACCAGTGCTCTCCTCTTATTCAACCTCGTTTAAATTAGCAGTACCTCCACTAAAATCAATAGTGTTATCCCGCAGTAGAGTTGATAGGAGTCAAAGAGAAAACCAATCCAGAAAACATGTTGCCTGACCTTAACTGCGCTTAGATGTGTATTTCCTTCATGGGACTTTAAAAGATGGATAAGGATGAGGCTTCATGGAGGATGTCTTGGAGATGCAGTCCACTGAAGTTTGGAAGTCATGTCCAAAGTCCCTTGTGACGGACAGGCAGCCTCTGCAGCATTCCTGGTGAATGAGACACACTTGCAGCCACACTTAGCAGAGATTCTCCAACTAGCCCTTTGCATACAGCTCAGATACTTGCAAACCCTCAAAAGGGGCCAGGAGCTGGCATACAAGATCCACAAGCTGAGTGCAGAATGACAGAAGTGAGGCTGGCAGACGGATTTTGTAGAAACCTGGTCCCCTTCCAGGATTACAGTGCTGTGCATGCAGATGATATCAGTAGTGTGATCAGCCGGTGCCTACCCACACTGATGGTGTGATTCACAGCCAGTGCAAATACAGCTTTGAGAACAGATGCCATCCTTACAATTCATAACAGAGGACTTTGGCAGGCTCTGTTCTGGGGTGAGAATCACCTTCTACATGCCTGCAAGAAACAACAGTGTTGGAAAGGCCTGTTTCTAAAGTCTTTGTTAGTTCAGGAACAGATTGGTCAGTACTTTTCAGGTCTAAGCCCAAAATAACTTCTCCAAGGTCAGACAGCTGAACAAGAAAGAAGTACTTGCTCCATATGTCTTACTTTTGGATTCCTTCCTTAACTAGGTCTTCCATTTAATGCACTTGGTCTTGAACTGTGCATGGTGGTGCTTCGTTTCTGATCCATCCAGAGCAGCTGTATTTATGGTAGCTCCATAAGCAGCTCTTGCTCTGTTTCTCCCAGTGGAATTGTCTATCAGCACTTTTTATGAGTTTCCTGATTTAGAACACGTATTGTGAACTTTGGGAGAACTCTGTGGACAATGACTTGTTTACAGTGCTCATGTCATTCTTAGTTCCAAGTGTTCATTAGCCTAAGTCTCCCTGTCACTATATTACTTTGGAATAATACAGACCTTTATGGTCGGTGTCCTTTGTTTTTTCTTGTCACCCAGAAGACTCTCCAAGTTTTAACAATTGTCTAATTAAGATGTTTTGAACTTTTCTGCACCAAATTCGGCAAATACAATAAAGCAATTAATTCAATTTACATGCTGGACATGCATCCAGACAATTTATCTACTCCTTCCATTGAACTACTATTGCTTTTGCCAGATTATATTGGTGCTATATCTGACCACTTGAAAGATAAGACTGGCAAATAAGATTAAAACCAAACACAATTATTTTTAAAAGCTTTTTGTGCATACATATATTTTGAAATGTTGGTACAATTAAGCTCTCCTTCAAAGAATTACATCTAGGGCATATTATCTTTACTCCTTGAACTTTACTGAGGGGCCTTCCTGTAATTAGTAGTCCCAGGATACGGGGTGCTGTATGGAGAAAAAAGACATGTGGATGTGTTTTATCCCTATTTTACAGATAGGAAATTGAAGTAATGATGCTTATGGAAACCTAACAGCCTTGTTGATCAGTCAAGCAACCACTGTCTGCAGTGAGGAACAGGAGATGTGGGATTTTGTGGGCATTGTGCATGCTACATCCTTGCAGTTTGTATGGCAGATGGTGTCACCCGGTTTATAAAGTAATTTGAAGGAATGGGCAACATGAACAAACTGCCCTTGCGAAGGAGAGAGGTGGAAAATAAAACTAACAAAACCAGGGGAGGATGTAGGGATATTTTCTACAGCTCACTTCCTATCACTGTAGTTTCCTCACTGTCACCCCTTTGGCCTTTGTCAGCTGTCCCTGTCACTGTGCCACCTGCAGCCCCTGATGTTTTCTCCACCAGTATTGACAGGACTGGTGCAGTCTCAGCAATGATTTGCTGCATAGGGCACTGCCTCCCAGCTGAGACTGGCTGGACCTTGCCACGCAGTCAAAGACACCTCTATCCCCATAGCAAAGGTGGTATAGGAGATTTGTGTCATTGGCTTGAATGTGGCAGTTCACAAGCCCATTGAGATGAAGGTTGCTCTGGTCTAAAGATTCCACCACAAACCTCAGCAGCAGGATGACTTCAGACAAGTCCGTTGTTCTGCAGGCACAGCTCTGGCAGGGGATGCACACTCCTCCCCGCTCCACCCCCAACTTAACGGATTTAGCAGATCTAAGTGCCCAAGCCCACAGTCAGAACACAACTGCAAGCAAAGACAGGCTGATGAGGGCTAGTGGAAAGGTTACACAGGTTCGCTGATACACATCAGCTCATACAAACACTGCATGCTCACTGGGATAAATACCAGTCTGGACAATTCCTTTTTTCACTATCTTCATGTTGGTCACAGTTTGAACTGCGGATTTTTTTTTCCTCCCCCCATTCTTTGGTTCTTTTCCATGACAGCTGTGTTCCAGCACCAAAATTGCTGTGCTCCAAGGTTCATGTAATGCTGAACTAACATTAAATCAGAAATTGGTTGTGTGAATTAATTTTTTTGATTTATTGTTCTCCCTGATCTCCTTGCAGCTTAGTAATTCACAAGTTGCCTTTCTCATTGCTTGTCTGTACACTTGATCCTTCCAATATTTTCTTCTTGCTTCCTTGTAGAGGGATACACCTTACAGTCTATCCCATGGGTGCTTTGCAGCCCCATACTTCTTTACTGCTATAAGTATCTCTCAAAGAAATCTCACTTCTTTATGATTATTTCCTAATTAACAGCCTTAGTCTTTGCTCTTCACATATATCTTATCCCTTTTCAGATGTCTCCTGTGTTTGTTGCCTTAATCTCTAAGTGTTTGTGCCTTATACTTTCTTCTGTTCTTAGTCTTTCTGTTTACAGTTCACTCTTTCTGAGGAGTAATTAAATTAAGGAGAAACCAATCACTGCTGTGTAGTCTGGGAGAGGAATTGCAGCAGGGGGCAGAAGGGACCATACTCAAATGGTTGAATTCCTGTCTCTCAGTTTATTTAAATGTTGTGTAGATAAGGAGCTTGGGGACAGCACTGGAATTGGTATGGTTAGGTTAAAGGTTGGACTCAATGATCTTAAAGGTCTTTCCCAACCTAAACAATACAGGACCTGCTTTTCAGGGGCAGTGGCTCTAGTCTTTCTGTGGGCGAAACAGCATCTCTAGGACACACTGAGTATGCTGTAGATTTTCATGTTGGTTTCTTATTGCATATTTCCTACTGATCCTCTCTTTTATAAATTATTTTTCTAAAGTTTTAATCTCCCCTGCTGCTCCCACCTATGCATGGTAATAAAGCTACTACCTTGTACAATGAAAATCTCACGAAAACAAACCCTCCAAAGTTCCAAGGTTCCTAGACTTCTTTCACAGCCAAAAGAGAAAAAAAACTAGGCAAGTCCTCTTGTCCCCATGTATTTGGCACTGCTGAGGCCACATCTTGAGTATTGTGTCCAGCTTTGGGCACATCAATACAAGAGAGATGTGGAGGTGCTACAGCAGATGCAGAGGAGGGCAACTAAGCTGGTGAAGGGCCTGGAGAATAAATCTTATGAGGAAAGACTGATAGAGCTCGAGCTCTTTAGTTTGAAGAAGAGGAGGGTGAGAGGAGACCTCAATAATCTCTACAACTACCTGAAAGAATGTTGTAGAGAGGTTGGTGCTGGTCTCTTCTCACAAGCAATTAGTGATAGAACAAGAGGGTCTGGGTCAAAGTTACAACAGGGTAGGTTTAGACTAGACATTGGGAAGATTTTTTTCACAGGAAGGGTGGTCAAGCACTGGAATGGGCTTTCGAGGGAGGTGGTTGAGTTGTCATCCGTGGATATGTTTAAAGATCGTTTGAATGAGGTGTTGAAGGATATGGTTTAGGGGTGAACTTGTAAGGTAGGGTACATAGTTGGACTCGATGATCCCAGGGGTCTTTTCCAACCAGAGTGATTCTGTGATTCCTGTGATCTGCTTTAGAAAGGTGTCTTCTCTTGGGATAAATCATTGTTTGGGTTCCCCACAATTTTTTTTTTTATAGATGGCTATGGCTTTTGTGATTTCCTGGGTCATTACCTCAGATGTAGAATTGTTGATGTCTGTAGTGTTTCAGATATCAATGTAGAGCAGGATCTAGACAGCAACAATAACAATGAAAATGATGAGGACATGTTAAAGACTGGAATAGAAAATAAAAAGAAGAGCCCCTCAAGAAAAATAATGAGAATAACTTTCAAAAAAAATGAAAAGAAAACACAAAACCCCCAAATGAAGAAGAATCCATGGAGAGCACTAGTAAGGTGTTTCACTGCACATTACCATCGCGTGTGAATTTGGGGTTTTTTGTCAGGTTTAGAGAACTTGTCAGCTAAAATTCACCCATTGTATCACCCTCAAATCAAATGACTTCTACTGCTAAGCTTTCCCCTGGGTTTTATGTAGCGGGATCGCATCCCATTCTCAGCAAAACCATCTGAGCTTTACAAAGCAGTGGACACTGAATGTGTGTGAAGAAGTTTCACACACAAGTTTCTGCCAGCAGGAACAACGTGAGACAAATATGGATCTGTTTTGCTTGTGACATTAATTGGCAAGTAATTGCTCCCTGTTCTTTTCTAGACTCTCAAGCACTTTGATATATTTTCTCTCCTTTGTCTAGTTGAGGAGGAGAGTGATATAGTGGCTCTGGTGGGCATCTGGAGCCCAGCTAGTGTTAAGCCACCACAACAGTGAGTTCAGTGTGAGTGAACTCTATGTTTATTCATTTTACACAAGTTTTCATATATGTAAATGAGCACACACGGAGAAAACTGGATGGTGAGAAACCAAGCCTCAGCACTGTGTGTAATAAAGTAGATTTAGTAATAACAGTAAAAACAAATTAATCCACTTGCATTGCAAGACTTGGTGGTTTATGTGTTTGAAGAGATTTAAGGATATATATGCTGAACATTGTTATTTAACAGTGAATTCCAACAGGTTTAATAAAACATTTTCTTGTCAGTTTATGGCAAAATTACTTCTAATAATGTGCAGTGAAAAGCCTTGTGTTTCAGGGATATATAGAGTACTTTAATGTTACGTTTGGAAACCTCAACAAAACTTGCCTTTAAAAATCACTGTATTTCTAATATGGCCTTAGTGAGGATAAAAGTCTGTTAAAAGTGAAAAAATGATGGGAGAAAAATTCATGAAAAAGACACAAAGAGAGAAGCTCCTAACAAGCTGCATAAGATGAACTCGATAGGCACACTACTTTGCCTTTTCTTTCTGTGAGCACAGGTGTATAAGGCAATATGTTCACTTTTAGCTACATTCAGTGTGTAATAAAAGACAGTTTGTTTTTGAGTTTCCTGAATGAAAAATGCATCTGTGACTGTTAAAATACAAACATACTTTCTTCAAGCATAGTGTAACTCACATACAATTCATCTACCTGACTGCCTCTCAGTATTTCACCCTTGCATTCAGTCAATACAAAGAGAAAATGGAACCCTATAGAAATGTTTTTAAAAATATATGAATGATAAAAATAGCGATCTGCAGAGGATTAACTTCATGGTTAAGGCAGTGGTATGAAACTAAGAAAATTTGTCTTCAGTTCTGAGCTGTGCCACCTCGTGCAGGTGAATTAGTCTCTCTTTGCCTCATCCTCAGGATCTCTCTTTACTCAGTCTTTAGATATCTTTTTTTTTTTCAGGCTGAGGTCAGGTTATTTCTTTGTACTACACATTTGTGTACTAAGGAGTTATACCTGTCTTCACAGTGGTACTTTAATATACTTGATTTTTCTTTAATATGCCTAGAATTTGTAATAATTTTGATGATAGTAAGAAAAGAGGAATCCTACTACAAGTTTATTCAGGGTTGACATTCAGGCTGTTATTTTCTTGATAGAGAAAGGCAACAACCCACCTGAAGGCGATCTGAAGTCATGATAGCGCCCATTTTTGCTGACACGTCAGAGATGGTTACTGCCAGCTTCTGAAATGCAGGGCTTAAAACTTTTTAAAGCAGGTGCATGCCAGTTTTGCACACGTGCGCTTCAGAGCCTGTTGCAAGCCTTGCAAGCTCCTCGCAGACAGCAGTGGGAGTGGGTGTGCTCTGCAACGAGCACCGCACCTGCTTAAAAGGACTAGGGAATGACAAGATCTTTGACAGTTTTATTCTGGGAAGAGCTCCAAGAACGGGTGGCGTGGCTTTGGGGATGTATTTTTCCTCTGACACACTAAGTGTATTGAGGAACAAAGATGACTAAGGAGAAAGGTTATGTTTTATAGGCAAAATTTCCCACCAACTTAACCTTAAGTGTTCAACATTGCAAAATGATTTGACATTACAATGGAAATAACATTTTTGGAAAAAGTCACCAAAAGCACATTTTAATTTTATAGCAGCTGAGTGTTTGGATGGAAAAGTAAGTTACGAACTTTTTCATTCCTCAGTGTCCTTTATAAAAATGAAATAAATAAAAATATGAGTAATTTATTGAATTAAAATAATTTTAAACATTCTTTAATAAAAGAACAATTTTAGTCCTGAAATTAATGGAGAGGATTCCCTTGATTTTAGTGATAATAAACTTTATTACAAGAAATTTGTCAAGAGTCTAAAATTTGTCAAGAGTTATATATAGATACATATAGTGTTAAAAGTGAAGTTGTTAAAAAAAGATCCTATATTAAAACTGTTTTTTAAAATGTAAAAGCTGAAATTTCTGAGTTATTACATAAAAGATGTTCCACTTTTTAAATTACTTCCACTAGATCTCGTTGGTCAAAACAGCCATGAGCTATATCTCTACATTGCTCATATGTGTCTTTATACAGCCTATGGTCTTTCTATTAATGTATTTCTAAATCTACTTTGAATTGGTTTTTCATGCCACTCCTCATCCTCTTCTTGATGAATTTTCATATGTACTCACGCTTTCCTGTTACCTTCATCAGGGTAATGGGAGTTCCTCAGAAATGCACCTGAAATTATAACATCCACTGCCTTCAAACTCCTGTTTAAAAAAAGTCTTTTCTGCATTGCCCTTGAGAAGGGAGATGATGGTTGGAATTTATGTTCATTTACTCCACTCCTGTTCATAATCATCATCTCCCTGTGTCCTTCCATCAGAGGACACCCGGACACTGTCTCCTTTTTGATATTCTGTTTATAACTCCTTTAACACAGTAACTATCGCTTTCTCACTTCTTTAAATTATCTAGTATAATTTCATTCATGTCTGTAACTAAGACTCAAGTGTTCTGGAAAGAAAACATACTTATTAAGGTGGTTTAACCTGAAAAATAACATGTTTAGTTAAGTACATATTTTGAGTGATTTTCAACTTTGGCTTAGGATCAAACAGGCTGTTATTATACGTGAACTTACTGGGAGAGCATTGAAAAGGTCTCTAAGAACATTTTATTTAGAAGACTCGTAGTCTGATAGAAATTCCCAGGTAATTAAGGTGGATTTGTAAGTCTTGGGCTGAGGCATCAATGTTCCTAAAAGAGTTAACGTTACTTCTTTTCTCTCAGGGATTTGTATAATTCCATTCAAGTGGCTATTTGGAGAGCTTTTGGTCTTTAAAAAAATTGTTATTTCCAACAGCTGCTTTGTTCATCAGAAAGGAAATGCCTAGTTATAAATACCTAGTGCCATATGACATGCCCAGGATAACAGTGCTCATCTCTAGCTGATGCCCTGGAAAAGTGCGGGTCTCTAGTAGGTCTTAGTCTTAACCTACCTGTTGTACCTCATAAAGCACTTCATGTCTCCACACTTGAGCCTGGCTTTCAGTGGCCCAATGGCTCTCTTAACATTGTGGTTGCAGTAATGTTCAGAATCACAAAATCACAGAAACATCAGCCCTTCTGGAAAATTCTGCACTTAATACTACAAGGTGAAGCCTTAAAAACTTTACTTTCGTAATTAAAACCTTTACTTTTATAATTAAAACCTTTACATTTATAATTAAAAACTTTGTTTTTACAAGTATTTGTGTTCAAGAAGTGTTTAAACAGTATGTTTAGATATTTGGTTTAACTTTTGCATTACCCTCAAGGAACTGGATTTGGACTTGATGATGTGTGTCCCTTTCAACTCAAGATATTTTGTGATTCTCAAATTCTTGTTTATTAGCTGAGATATCTACTCCAATAATTTCTATTCTCTAAGGAGAAAATCTACTGGTGAGGCAGGTTACACCTGGTTACTCCTTCCCTCTTGGTGCTATCATCAGACATATGATGATACACATCAGAGTACAATGTACTCTACAGATTATTTACATCTTACATATTCCCATACAGCTTCAATTTTAAAAAAAAATATATCCTTCTAGCTTTGCTCTGTGATAAGCTTCATTCTGAGCAGCTGTGATGGGACCCTCAGCTGGCTGTCATAAGCCAGTTGTTTCCTGCCACTTGGGGGAATTGTCATCATAGTTCTTAAGAATTTTGCTCATTTTTCATGAGAATTCTGCCTCACATCTCAAAAATATGTGTGAGTGCTTTTTCCTGATATCTTAAAAAACAGGTGGTTTATTTTCTTTGAAATACTTAGTCAAGGGACCCTGTTTTATAAACACAAGAACTTTATCTACTTTTTTATTTTTCTGTCAGCCTGTCAGCATCTGGTCCTGCAGGCAGACCTCAGTGCTCAGTGAGTTGCTGCCTCACCAGTTTGTCTCATTTCTTACAGACTGGTATCCATGATGTCAGAAGTGGAAATGAGGACAGGAGTCATGGTTTTGTTAATTCATCTGGGTTAGGTATTTCCATAAATTTTGGAATTCAGCAAATTGCGGAAGTAGACAAGAATGCAAACTTTTTGAAAAGCTGTTTTCCTGCTCTTTCTTCATATTACTCCTAATCGCACCTGGTATTCCTGTAACAGCTGTGACTGACTGGGCTACTAATTCATGAACACCAAACCTCTCAGAAACCAGAAAGGCATATGCTGTGTTTTATTTATTGGAAAATTGTAGTAAAAGCAGTAAGTTAAGTAAAAAAAGTAATAACAGCAACTAAGACTGCTTGGGAAGTAAGTGACAGCACTAAGAATATAGCTGAAATAATTTCTGGGTGAAGGTCTTCTTTTCCTTCCACTCTTAATCGCTATCGTTTAGTTCTTGGTCAGCAGTACCTCAGGATTTGACATTGATAGGTGGAGTTTGAGGGAGAATTTAAAATTTAACTTTCAAGGTAGTTTTCTCATTTTCAATTTCCAATGTGTTTAATTAATGATTCTTATTGGATGATGAGGCAATTGGACACACTGCACTTATGGAGCGCAGGAGTACACAGCCTATACACAGTCTGCCAGAATTCATCTGTGACACCAATACCTTTAAAAAAAAAGAGTTTTCTGGAGGCATGGGATTTTATGCTCCTTAGCATGGAGTGTGTGATCTAAACAACTGTCTCCTGGTGTCCCTCTGAGAGAACTAGCAAAGTTCACCTATTTTTAGTCTGAAATAAAACAGACCTTTACTAACTGTCATTTATAGTAAATGGACTTTCATAAGCACAGGGATATGAAAGTACATACATTTTCAAAGCACTTTTCCTTAATATTTTCAACATAATAAATAACCTTTCAGAGATCCATGGCATTTCATTTACATTCTTAACGGGGTAAATCTTAGGGCTAAACTTGTCTTTGCTCACTTTTATTGCAAGTGATACAGTAATGGGCAAGAGTTGCTAAATGAACATCAACAATCCCATGAATGATCCTTGCAGCACTGTTGTGTTGTGTGAGCCAAAACTTGGTAAGGCACCTGAGAGACTTGAACAGTGCATCTGTAATTGTCTGGGCTCAATTTTCCCTGCTGAGTCCTTTGATGATTTACAGGCTTTCAAGTAGCTGTCCAGGTGGGTGTGAAACAGTGACATTTTGTTCAATCATCTTGTCTGGTCGGATTTGATTTAATTGAACTGTCTGTAGATGCACAGACAAAGTTTGAACCAAAAACATCTTTTTTTTTTTGTATATTTCATCAGCCTAGGATTATCACATTTGGGGAAAAAAATTTTGGTTTATATAAGCTCAGATTTGGCAATGCCATGGCAGGAAGAAGAGTAAGTGGTTGACCTGACCATTACTTTGAAAGAAGACCTGGGAATCAGACTGCGATAGAACAATGTAATGAGAGCTTACCGGAGGGGAGATACGGCTGGGAGCAGTTCAGCTGTCTGGGTTCACACTGCAAACACTAGACTGTGTGACCTTTTGTTACGGGTCTGCCTGACAATTTGCGGCACTGAAATAAAAATGTGGTGCAGGAAGAGACAGTAGACCAGCTTTTAATATGACTAGGCTAGGAAAGGTTCCTGGGCTGCAGAAAGAACTGTACATTGGCACAAAATTCTGTGGATTTGAACAGGAGGAGGTGACAGGTAGAGGAGTCTCTGTGCCATATACTGGGGCTGTGTGTGTGCATGCCTAGTTCTGAGGTATTATCATTTAGTGGAAATGGGTGATATTTTAGTAGGTTTTGATCCTTCTGGCAATTAATTCAATCTCAAATTGCCTTTTAGACACTCTTTTTGCCTGAGAGTTGAATTTTCCAATTTATCTTGTTTAGTTTATGTAAATTATGAACATTACTTTTAAGACACATACACTGATGTTTATGAAAGTGCCAGAGAGCTTTCTCTCATAAACCAGTCAGAGATGTCTGATATAAATTCTGTGCTGTAGATTGGCTATTAAAATTTCAAGAACAAAAATATTCTTGGAGGTGATAGCTATCACAGCAGCCAAAGACTTTTCCCTGTTCTGTTATTTTCTTACCAATTATTATATTTAATAGTGGAAGTCAACTTGTTCCTACCTCTGCAGAAAATGGATCATAAGAAAAAAAATCACAGCTTTGCTGTTTTTATAAAATGTGAGCTTAGAAACATGAGTCGGTATATTTTTACTTTTAGTTTTGGTGTTTATTTGCTAAGTTTAAATAAATCTCTTCAAACTCCTACAGTAATATGTAATTGTAAAATAGATCCTGAAGAACATTTCAGATGGAATTAATTTCATCTGAGCTTAGCTGTCCAGTGAGTCATCCACAGTGAACAGAAACATAGGTGGGTGGTTCATTTCATAAGATACATATTTAGGATAAACAACATGGATGAGATTCCAGAGATACTCTGGGGGAACCTGAACAGCTTTCTCTCCAGGGAAGCCAGAGAATGAGGTTGGAAAATTCCCAAATTTTAGTGAGGATATAGCTGTGGCCAGTGGCAAACCCTGAGACTGTGAACAACTTGTGGGTCTCACCATTTATGGACAGTTGCACTCTCCTTTTTAGCTATAGATGGAACATAAATATAGTCCATTGAGAGAATAAATGTCTGCGTGCTGAAGGTGGCTGTGGTGTTTCTGGTTGTAAAGGATGATTCTATTCAACTCCTTCCTAGCTCTCACAGTTCTTTTCTTGAATTTTCTTCCATGTTTCTAGTCTGAGTCAGAGAAGCTCCACATGGAGTGATATGGGGCATTCTTAATAAAAGACCTGTTTCCTGGCCTCATCCTGTATGGCTGAACCATGTGTACCTTTATGTCTGTCCATTCTATGTGCTATCTGTGCTGTATTTATGTGTCTGTGCAGAGGAAAATAAATATACCATTGGAAAACGGAGGCCAGAGATATCTGGCAATAATTTGATTTGCTCCAAATGTACCTTCAGGGAAAGAGAGATATGAGGGCTTTACAAGTCTACACATGAACCTGAGGAATTTCTAGGGTTAAGCATGGCAAAGACAAAAATATTCTTTTAGTGGGGGGCCAAATGTCTACAGCTTTGACAGCATCCTCAGGGGTGTCTAAGTAATGGAAAATAAATATCCAAGGTCTTTGGGTAAGCCTATAGGGAAAGACAATGTTTGAGACACGAAACTAGCACTACTTTTAGTAATTCTGCCCTCCTAATGATAGCACTTTCCCACATAGCTGCTGCATTGTAATCTGATAAACCCAGACCATCAAGAGATTAGTTTGGTTGTTGAGTTGTGGAGTAGATCATAGAATAGTTTACATTGGAAGACACCTCAGAGATCATTTATTTCCAACCTCCCACTAGATCAGGTTGCCCAAAGCCCTATCCAACCTGACCTTGAACATTACCAAGGAAGGGGCATCCACAACTTCCCTGGGTAACCTGTTCCAGTGCTTTACTACCATCATAACGAGGAATTCCTTCCTAAGATCTAATCTAAAACTTCAGATGGCCAGAGCTCTGATAATAAAACTGTATTAACCTCCTATTTTTGTTGTGCCTGGATTTGCTACTAAAGACAATACACCTAGCATGCTACTAAGTCTACCTGTGGCCCTACTTTTCTGACAGAAACAAGATCTTTGTGTACCTCAGACTTCTCCATCCACATTGTTTCTCCTGATGAAAGCAGAAAGGCTTCAGCTTTTTTTTTTCTGTAAAAGAGAAGGTCTCTGCATGCCTCTAGCTGTAGCTCTGAGAGTTCCTTCAAACTGTCATGAAGCCTTTCACAACATATGTTTGGAAAAAAATTAAATAACCCCAGGAGATGAGTTTTTTTTCCTTTCTCCTTCAAGTAGGCACAGGGCTAAGCTTGCTTTGTGTCAATGACATTGCAAAGCGGTTTGTACTTCATAAAACTAACAGTTAATGCAGATGGTTGTGGTAGGAGACTGCTTTTGCAAATATGATTTTCAAACAATGCATCCTGCAGAACACAGGCTTTTATAACAGAAAGCTTGGATGGCCAGCTGTCTGTCACATCTCTCTCTGAATACTCTAATAAACAACTTCTTTTTGGTGACAGGCCAGGGAACTTTAAGGCTACACCTGACCCGAGCTAGTCTGCAACTCTTTCTTTTAAAAAGTACTTTTTTAAAGTCTCAAGCTGTGTTAGCAGAGAAGGTTTCTTAAAATCCTCAAGAAATTGAAAAAGGTGCCATACCTTTTTCTGGAGGGATTAGAGCTGTAGCTTTACACAGCTTTCTTGCAGTTTTATTTTTAGCTTTAGTCATGGCCCGCTGGTCTGTTTTCACTTGAATGTCCCAGTCAGTAAACAGGATGCTTGCAAGATTTGGCATCAGAGTTCAAGCTGGATTTTTTTTCCTATGAGTTTTTACTTTCAACAGCTTTCCTGGACCTCAGTTGTATGGACATTCCCTGTTATTCAGCTTTTGGGGGGGAAAAATTCTCAGGAATGTCTGCTTTTATTTCAGAATGCAGGATTGCTTCATACAGACTTAGCATCAGTCCAAAGAAGCTGCTTTATGTAGTGAACACAGGTACCTTTACAGCTTTGTTACTGACTACTTTAGAAACCAATTAAAACATATTCTTATATGCATATCTGTAATTAGCAAAATGCACTCAGAATTGTCAGCCAAAATCACCAGTGACAAAGACATAGTACGGGACTAAGGAAACCCAAATACAGGAGTGATTTCAGGCTCCTATTTGCTCTCACTTCTTACAAGAGCAAGAGGGGAGTGGAGGCAGGTAGTGACACCAGTCTGGCGTCTCTCAGCCAGATGCTCTGCTCTTTCTTATTGCCACCTGGAAGTTCATCACACCCATGTCCTTCCCAGTAAGGTGGCATTAAGCCTATTTTGCACTGCTGGAGTTGCACAAAGCAAATTTAAGAGCCTGGTCCATGAGAACCTTCCACCTGTAATACAGGGGGCAGGCACCAGTGAATTCAGCAGAGGCAGGGTGCGGCTCCAGTAACCTCTGCTCAGTTGAGGTGCATCATTGGAAGAGGCTGCAGCATATCCGCTGCCTGAGCATGAGCTTCATTCCTGCCTGGGAGAGACAGTTGGCATCTGGCAAGGTGCCCCGTTTGGTGTATTTTATGTTCAGCACTGTAATGAAAAACAGTCATTGCATCAAGCGTATGTTTTATACCAATGACCTTAATAAACAACTGCAGTACATATTGTGCGTCCCATAAATACGTTTCTGCAATTTTAGTGAAGACTTTTGCGCTTAAATGGTATAATATTTTCTACAGTTAATCAGTGAGCATAAGCAGCCAATGCAGTAGTGTGACTATGTGTTACGAATACAAAGTTGTCTTGCATGTGAAAAATAATCCGCCCTCCCCCAATTTAGTAATTCAAAACTGTCCAGATATAATAATAAAAATGCTGGTTCTATTCTTACCTGCCACATCCTCAAGTGCTTCCCTTGCTACATTTCCTCAGTGTGTTGCATAGACATGACAGAAAATTGATCTAGGCAGCCATTTATCGATTTACCTTCTGGTATGAAAAATTGTGTATTAACCTGAACTGAACTGGTTCATCATTCCCTTTCTTCTTGCTCTGACATTCCAGAGAGAGGAAAACCCTCTCTTGGGAAAAAGAGATCCCTAAATTACCATGATACGTCATTTATTTGTCACTCTTTAGTCTGGTTTTCTATTGTGTTTGTGTGAAAATGCTCACTAGTGTCAAGCTTGATTATGGTCTGCCGGGAATTTCTAAACAGATAAGACTCAATTATGGAATCTAAAGGATGGGAAAGCTGTAAAATACCTACAATCCACGCTCAGGAGAAGCCACACAGAGACAATTTTCTGTGCTCCAAAACAGGACAAAGATCTTAGTTGGAACATACAGCTTCTTACACATCAGAAGGTACAGCCATAACCAATGACTCCTTAAGGAATTAGGCTTTATTAGTTTTAGCATTAATAACACTAATAACTAACATTAAGGACAGTTGTAAATTATTAAATTAGATTGCTTAATTATAAATAATCTCATGAAGTGATGTTTTTTGGAAGGTGTAGATTTTGTAGCCTGAGGGAAGCATTTGTCAAAGTCACGCTTATGGATAAAAATGGGGAAAAGGTTTAAATAAATTGGGTTTTGACCATGCATTTTTTTTTTAGATGACCTTTTAATTGAAAATAATATGTAAGTAATTAGTCTTAGGAGCATGGAAGATTTAATTGATGTGAAATCCCCATCAATGAAACTTTTTGGTACAATTTTATCTTTTCTTTTTGCTCCTTAACACAGTCAAACTACATTAGAGCTGCCTATGACANCTCTTCAACTGAGGAGCCCAGAACTGGACACAATACTCAGAGTGTGGTCTCACCAGGGCAGAGTAGAGGGGGAGAAGAACCTCTCTTGATCTGCTAACCACCCCTCTTCTGATCCACCCCAGGATGCTGTTGGCCTTCTTGGCCACAAGAGCACATTGCTGGCTCATAGTCATCCTGCTGTCCACCAGGACCCCCAAGTCCCTTTCCCCTACACTACTCTCCAACAGGTCAGTCCCCAGCCTATACTGGTACCTGGGGTTGTTCTTGCCCAGATGTAAGACTCTGCACTTACTCTTGTTATAGCTCGTTAAATTTTTCTTACTTTAATAGTTCTGAGAATAGTTCAGACCCTTGCTATTTTCAGATAACTCAAAACAGTCATTGAAGTGTGTTGAGGGATACGAGGAGGATTCTTTTCGACACAGGACACTCTTCGGTTATCCAGGTGAGATCACCAACTCCAGACCATCTAGTAACCTCAGTGGAGAGGCACATGTTGCAAGACAAGGTAGAGCACATAGCTTTACTGCTTTGGAAAGGGTGCCCTACAAAAACCTCCAGGCTGTTTGAAATGTACATCTGGTATCTTTTCACCAGACCTTGAAGGAGAGAAAAATACATGAGTCATTGTTGCTTATTTTTCTCCTTGGCTGCATAGGGCACAGGAAACAGCATCATGCTCAAACCCACTACCTTACTCTTCAGTACTGTGCTGGTACGTGTCCAAGACAGAACTTCCTTTCTGTGGTTGCCCCTGAAGAACAATGAGTTTCACAGATATGAAGCCATAATGGATGATTCCTTCTGTTTTATCGCTATGGGTGCTTAAAATAACTCAGTCTCTTAAAGGTAGTGAAAAACAAAAGCTTGCTTCTCATCTGATGTAAATAGATGCAACCCCATGGAAATGCATGGACCTCTGCCAAATGCTACAAAAGGACAATATTGTCTAAGCTCTATACATATTCCAATCTGCTTGCAAATGTAGAAAGAAAAAGAACACTTAAACCTCCTTTAAAAGAAATAGTATTTAAAAACATTCAAGGAACATCATGAAACCAGAGAAATTGTAAATCTGGCTTAGTTTATAACCACAAACTGCTAATTTCCTTAAAGTATTAGGGATTTCTTACTATAACTATTATTCTCTATGTGGCACATAATATAATTATGTATATTACAGTCATTATTATTAGCTATTATGCTGTACCTAGTATTATAATAACTTCCAAATGGAAAAGACTTGCAAGCAACAGATCTGGAAACAGAGACACTGAGCTGGCACAACCAGGCCAAGAATACAGAGCAGATCCTTGACAGAGCTGCGAGTAGGAAATTGTCTCCTTGAGGCTAGGCTAGCGATGCTCCATACAGAAGTGTTACTGCCATAATAATCGAAGTGGGATACAAGCCTCTGGATCTAGGACAGGATTTTTTTTCCTGGGAAAGGTGAACATCACCTTTAGTGCAGTAACCTTTCAGGAGGCAAAGGTATCTAATTAAGTTAAGTGATTGTCAAGTGTATTTTAAGTTTAACAAAGCTCACATCATATTTTATTTCCCCATTACATTCTGTACAGTAATTGTGTAAAGTGCAGGATTTACTGTGGCAGCATTATTCAGACTTAATTACAGTGTTAAGAAGCAGCCATAGTTTGAAAGAAAATAGCTACACTGCTGTGGGGATCCACATGGCAGCTCTGATTTTTAAAAAAACCCCATTTTTTCTTTTGTAAGGAAAATAAATTGTGTAGAAAACTTTTTGGCTCCTGAAATCACATTTAAGACAAACTTTCAGTAGGCTTCTTAAAGGATTGAAACAACTACTTTGTCAAGGGATTTTAGATCTTTCTTTCTTTATATCCATCTTGTGATTCATCTCTATATATACACCAGATGTTGTCCGGTCCTTAGGGGTATATTCTCTTATATGTAGGGCTGAATCCTAAGAAGGAAATAAAAGGGTTTAAAATGTTATTGTATAGCTATACAGTAGACACTGTTCATTCAAAGTACCAAGGGAGACAGACAAGGAGTTTTTACTCACATGTCTTTTTCCTCTCAATGTATTAATTGCATGTTTATTTAAGGACTTTGAAAACCCTTTCTCCCTAGCCTTCTAAACTCTGCACTCTCTAGTAAATGACAGATCTTAGGCTTAATTGTACTTTTCAGGGTAAACATGAAAGGGATGACCAAGACATGGCTCTTGCTCCAGACACAACTGGATTTTCAGTCTGTAATATTTTTGTTGCTTAGAATTAATGAAACGTCAGTAAGCTTTGAATTTTTGTGGAAATGAGAGCTTCCTTGTGATTTCAAAAGACTATTTTACATGTACACTGAGCAACGCAACAAGATGTTTATGGCAGAAGAGACACCTACAGTTTACATGCACCAACCCTGCTAGTCGGGACCTTTGCTGCACCTTTCAGGTTGCTGTCTGCAGGTGTCATATTGATTAAACCTTTAATGACACAGAGGTGTAGATAATTTACTTAATGAAGCTTTTCTTGATAATTAGTGGCAGCGAGATTGTAGTAGCAGGATATAGCTACTAATGCTTCATCTTCATTTCATTTTGCTGTGATCTAGGGTGCTGGAAAATACACTTTCTGCTCCTTATAATACGAGACGAGGGTAGGGAATGCATTCAGATGAACTCAAATGCAGAAGACTGTGCTTTCCATTGGACTGTCACATTTAAGAAAATGAGAAGTGCCACGTCTTAAATTAATGTAGCTAAAATTAAGGCTTAAGTACATTCCTGTGATTTCTCATTACAAGATCAGATTTCACTTTTGAGCTGTCCCTGTTCCATCTGATAAGGGATAGCTTCTTGCTTTGAGCTCTCCTTGTAAGTTATAATTACTCTCATCTACTTTGGAGAGTGATGATGTTATGGAAATTGATCAAACCCCAGTTTAGGTCAGAGTCATATATCTGCAAAAGCACATAAAATCCACTTGTTGAGCTGGGTTGTGTTTGTCTCCCCTATTTTTTTACCTGCCTGTTTCTGTGAACAGACAAAAAATCTATACCAGTGCATATACGGTGCATTACATGCACTTTCTGGATATAATTAGTTGAGTCTCTTTTGGCTTGAGAGAACTTTTTCCCTTGAACAAAATTGATTTTTTAAGTTATCGGATTTGTATTTAATAGTGTATTCAAATATCTTCTTCCAGAATCCATAGACCATCTTGCCTGACCTACATCAACAAAGAGTTTCTCAGAATACGTTAATCAAATACAATTTCCTTGAATTTCGTGCATTTTTCTCCTTCATTTCAAAATGAATGACATTTGGCCTAGTTTTCCATTCAGCTGAAAGTCAAGTTCTCAGTTTCTCCATTCTCTTAAAAGCTGAAAGTGCAGCATAATAGCGCTATATGGGGAGCACACCAATATGCACACACTGATGTGCAATTTTTATGTGTGTGTGTGTGTGATCACACCTGTAGTCCAATTATGGTGGTAAGACAAACATTAAAGTGAAACCCATAGGTGTTTTCTTGCAGATGTGAAGGTTGTTCGTATAAAATCCACAGGGGAGTCTCCTGTGCCAGGATTCAGCAGCCACAGATTCCTGTTGATACTTCAAAACATTTCATTTAAAATAAAGGTTAATGCTTTTTTTACCCTCAAATAATACTTTTTTTCCCTCGCCAGTTCTCATGTAAAATTCACAGATCTCAGTTGCTACTGCCTGAAAATGTGCCACTGGGTTCAGAGGAGCTGGGTATGTATGCATAATCTGAACACCAGTCCCCTCAGTGGAGACAGTGCTGGCAACCCCCACTTGAGTATCACCAAACAATTCCATTCCAGACAACTCTTTCCATGGATGGTGTTCTCAAAATATGCTTGGAATCCCAGTCATTTACTTTTAGCTCTTCAAAGCCAAGGAGTTAAGTCTAAGTCAGTTGTGATGTGACTAAAGAGACGTGGGGACTTTCAGAGAGCAGTGGACAATCTGACATTTGACAGAAGTGAGATGAGCCGCCTTCTGGCATTGCCAGTCCCTCTTCTCTGGCTATGGAAGAACCAACGCAAGAGGTTTGAACAGGTTCTCCAAATTTTAGACATCCTAAGTGAGATGAAGCCCATTCTCTGTATCACCTTCACTTATCTTCTAGCATTTACAGATAAAATATTTGTGTGTAAAAAGCAATTTAATGTAAAGAGGAGTCAATTAGAATGAAAAAATCAAATTTTTGTCCACACAGAATAAAGCTCTTTAGCCTTGTAGTTTTTCCTGTATGTTCCAGATGCCAGACCCCATTCCTCTGATCTCCTTTAGTTATTTGATCAAGCAATGTACTGGTTTTAGCTGGGACAGAGTTGGATTTCTTTATGGTAGCTTTTGGTGTGCTCTGTTGTGTATTTGTGGTGAAAACAGTGTTGATAAAGTGGGGATGTTTTAATAACTTAGCAGAACTTACACAGCCAAGACCATTTCTGCTTCTCACTATACCCCATCTGTGAGTAGACTAGAGTTGCGCAAGAAACTGTGAGGGGACACAGCTGGAGAGCTGAACCCAAATGACCGAAGTGGTATTCCATACCTGGTGATGCTGTGCTTGGCAGTCTGCTCTGTGTGTGTGTGTGTGTTCGTGTGTGTAGATTGCCTGGGGTTGCCTTTACTTAAGGACTGGGCGGACATTGTTTGGTTGGTGGTGAGCAGTGTGGGGTTTTGCATCACTCATTTTTCTTGGTTTTGTTTCACAGAATCACAGAATCATCATGGCTTTTTTTCTTATTTGTTTGTTTGTCAAATTCTTACTTATATTTCTGAGAAGAATCAAGATACTCCAGAGTTAATCTTACATAAGTGTTTGTAAAATAAATATTAGAAAGTATGAAAACTATAGGACTCTGTGCACATACTCATGCAAAGCTTCACACAACTATTCTGAATTTCATTGTCATAAACTGGATGTTGGGTGTCTGGCCAAGCTATATTGGCTTCGTACGGTACGTACTAGCTCATTTCCACAGGAGATGATCTGGACCTCTGTGGAAGTAACACTGGAGACACAATTCTGAGAGAATTTGAAGGCTGCTTCGCATTAGCTGCTGGCATATACCTTGGAGTGGCCTAGAGGAAAGAAGCTTCTTAACTTACGGAGGCAGAACATTGTTTAAGCTTCTTCAAACAAAGAGATTGCAGTGCCTTCTCTTTTCATCCTTGAAGTGCCATGAAAACACGAAACTCCCTGCATCCACATTGTGCTCCTGTAAAAGGGGACACTGAAAATGCCCTAGATCTTCTGCGGAGGAAAGCTAAAGGCATGTGAGGCTGACAACTTTACTCACTTAATATGCAGGGTAATTCAGCGGGTGCTGAATTCATTTGAATAGATATGATGCAGTGTAGACACCTGCTGCAACTGCACCTTGCATCCTTGTTACATGAGTGATTTCTCCTAGGGAGAGCCAAGAACATGCTTCAAAACCCTCTACTTTGAAGTAGCAGTGATATGAGGCTCCAATATGCATCTATTTCTTGTTGAGGAAATATTTTAACATATCTAAAATGCTTTGATGAGTAAAAGAGAAGCTTAGGGTGTTGACATTGTCATCTGAAGAGCTGACATTTACATTAAAGGTAATGGGTTTCCATTCCTTGTCATGGGGTGCACGTACAAGATTCAGGATTACCTTGGTTTTGACTTCTTTGTGTTCGACCGGGTTATCAAGCTGGTTTCTCTTTCTTCTTGCTTTTTGTCTCTGTTTACTATTAGGTGGTATTGGAGAGGACAGATAACTTTGAGATGCCATTTGTTTTTCATCTTTGTAATTCATTCTTTTTGGGGTGCAGTTAAGGCACTTCTGATTTAGAAGAGCTTCAAAGGAGAGAGTCTGATCATCTGAGAACACCATGCATCATCTATTAAATTAGACAATGCCATCAGTTAGTGGAGAAGAGCAGTTTGCGGCACATATCTGCTCTTCATGTGTCTCCAAGAAAAGGATAGTATGATGCAAAGCAGGATGTGCCAAATATAATTGGTTCACTTTTCTTGGAAATGATACTGCAAAAAAACAGTTCCATTTTTAGATCTGAAGTTAGAGAATCTGAAAAAATTGTTCATCAGTGTAAGCCTTCTCTCAAAAAGGCAGATTTCACCTACAGTGTAGCATCTATCAATTTTGCTGCCAGAATGAAGTCTATGCATATTTAGATTATTGAAAAAAATGCATTTCAAAGACATTTTGGATTAAGTTTTTTGAGAATTCAGTACTTGCTGTGTGGCCAGAACTCTGATATCTAAATCAATTAGAAAAAAAGAATTCTAATATAGTTGTCCAAGGTGGTTACAGTGAACACAGCTGCCAGTCATCACTGACTATAGAAGAAGGCTGGAAAATCAGCTACATAAATTTCCTAACTTTGGGTATTTAGATTCTGACGAATAATTGTGGAAATTTAATTCTAATTCAAAGTAAAGTTCAAAAGTGCATACAATAAACCATAGAAACAATTTGCTTTTATGTGAAATTCCTCAGCAGTAGAAGAACACTGGAATGGTGCAGATATGCTTTATTGCTGTTGTAGATAGTCAATTCACTTAGAATTAGACAAAATATTTTTCTTACAAGTATTTATGGAAGAGACTGTAGCTTTATGTGCATTTCCCACATACACTGTGTGGAAATACTCCACGATTAGCAAAGCATTACTAGCTAACGTTTATTCTACAGTCCATCTTGAACGTATTTCAAGACTCATGGAGCAGAAACACTTATCCATATAGATTGTGACTGTCAGGTGTGTGTGTGAGAAAGTAATCTTTTGTAGTCTCTGTTGCAAATAGGCAATAACAGGGAAATTTAGGGAGAGGTTCAGTTCCAGTCCTTGATTTTTACACAGGCAACTTGTCTGACAAAATAAGAGTGTCATCTGACAGAGGACCAGGAAGATGAGAAACAAAATAGTAAAGGGCAGTTGAGGATAATGACAAAAACACATGTCTCAAGCCGACTTCTGTTCTATCTTCCTTCCTTTCTTGCTCAGGTTGGGACAAGATAATGAGAAACCCATCCTTTGAAATCTGGACCCTTTGCTGCATGGAAAAAAGAAGGTGTCATGGGAGGAAATACGGTTAGCAGAACCATGGAATTATGTGTTTTGCTCTGAGTCTTGGTTCTTGGCAGTTTGAAACACATTTTTGTTCTTATTTTTTGTTTTAATCTTGAGAGATGGTGGTTTATTGGATTACTGTGTTCAGCAAACTATGACTGAGCCAATCAACGGGACTGCAGGAAGACAAAATATGCATTCATCCAAATTTGCACACCCAGCCTCGTCATAACTGAAGCGAGAGACAGCATATTCTGACAGATGAAGTTTGCTGCAGAGTTACTGAGGTCTATTTAGAGCGGGGGCAGATTGAATGTGGGCAACTGTTGTCCAATTGTTGAAGTCTGTAAATGGGTTTTCCATTATTTTCATTATTCATAATTTATAATGAGGGTGAATCAAAGGTCTTGGTCAGAACTGGGATCCCCCAGTGCCAAGCACTAATTAGATGTGTGTAGGTGCGTGTTTGTGTGTGTGTGTGTGTGTGTGTAGGCGCATGCACATATGAAGCACCCCTGGGTCTAAAAGACACAGGAATAACTGAACAGTAGGGAAGCAAGGAAGTGATGTTGGAATAAATCATCAGGCACTGATTAACACACTTGCTTAGTTGCATCATGTTTGGTTGTTTGTATTGATATATCTACAACCAGATGGTGATGTTTAAACATTTGTTTGGTATTTAAAAATGTTCCACAATGTTTTGTGCAGACAAATGTTGATACCACTCGTTCTGGGTGCATTCAGTAAACAGGGAGCCTATGGTGACTGACTTAAATGTAGAAGACAAACTTTCAGTACTTAATCCCAGTGAAATGGATCTTGACCTGAATGTAGAGCTCTGTTCCTGTTCTGGGTTGCCCCGAATTTGCTCCACAGGGGTCAGACTCTCACCTGGACTCCCTCTGCTTCTACTGACAAATGAAGATTTGGAGAAGAAGAAGCTGTATTAGACTGGACATCTGATGTAGGTTGGAGTTTATCCAAAGACACTTACAAAGGTTTCCATAGCAAGGCTAGGGAACATAGAGGATTTAAGTACACTCACTTCAGAACCTTTTAAGTCCTTAGCAGCTGCTCTAAGGACTAGGACTGGCTATTTTGTCCATGCAATAGATACGGATGTGTTAGCTGTTACACAGATTTCTTTCCTGCACTGGATGGCATTTGCCCCATCTATACTGTGTGGGGCACTTGCTAACTCTTGCTTACCTCAAGGAAGAAGCAGCTGAGCAAGTGGGAAGGGATTATTTTTTCTGGACCTACCTTTGAGTATTGCACTGGGCAAGTTAAAGGTTCATACAGTTTGTTCTTACAGTCCTAGAAGGTACATAATCTGCTGAGACATGCCTTTAGTACCAACACGCATAGTCCCTTCTACAGAGCTGAAGTGCCAGCAAGAATGCCTGTGAACTTGAAACTGAGGCTTAAAAATAGGAGCTTAGCAATGAATCATGTTAAGTGTTTCATTGCAATATACAGAATCATAAAAGGGCAAAAATTGCTGCAGAAATCCACAGCATCATGCTCATGCAAAGAACTCCAGATGAAAGTAAAATTTTATTGAAACATTATTGCTGGAATAACAACATCTTTCCCCAATTTTAGAGTGTCAAGACAAACTTCCCAGGACAGAAGACTGCTGGGTCAGTCTGGGATGTCCCAGACAAGTGTTTTGCATGACCATGTTAAGTGATGTCTCATGGTTATTCTTTAATGAAAAATGGAGTTTTGAATCTGAGTTCACGTGTCTTAGATTAAGGAGTTTCAACTCTGGAGATTTTTAGGGCTTTCTCCAAATTTGTTGCCACTTTCCTGTAGTGCTAGTGCATTGATGTTGGAACATGTGTGCTTAGAATCATAGAATCATTAGGGATTGGAAAGGGACCTTGAAAGATCATCTAGTCCAATCCCCCTGCCACAGCAGGATCACCTAGAACAAGTCATAAAGTCAGTCAGGTTTAGAAGGGACCACAGGTAATTTTTCATCCGCCTGAACAATTGCAAAGCTGAATATCTGGTTTCCTTCTGCTTTTCAGCACTGCTTAGTGCATGTGGATAGCACTAGCTAGTACAATAGCACATGTACTTCATGCTATTTTCAGATACTGCTACACTCCACATTGACCACAGTATGGCAAGTAGGATTTGTTCTTACCACTGGATCATGCTCAATCTGTGGTCAGAAATCACACTTCTTAAAGTAGTGCTTTTGCAGTGAACTTGGTCTGTGGTTGGCCACTGATGTTATATAACTTTTTTGTTTCCCCCTGAATATGTTCTGGCTAGTCAGCATTTCTTTTTATGTTCTGGTAAGTCTCTGGTGGCACTATGGAGATAGGTGGCACGTGGAGACAGTGATGCTGAAAATGAGTAGGAACTACTGTGTGGGGCAGTGCCACATTGTGACAGCTGCTGCATACATGGAATCAAGCAACGTCTTCTACTCTGAAGAAAGACTGAAAAAGATTCTTCTGTCTCAAATGGGCTGGAAATATGTCAGAAACAAATGCCAGAAAGTGTATCTGGGTTAGCATTTGGGAACCACATACATGTCTGGAGGGTGGTGTACGCAGCTCTACTTTCACTCTGAAAGAGAGCAGGAGCACTCTCTCAGTCCATTCTCTGCTGACAGGATCACAACTGCTGAGGGGAGGGGGCAATGAATACTAAGGCTTAGCAGCTTATTAAATTGTTCCAGTTATGTCAATGTTTGAATATGGCAGAAAGCTGAACTGAAGTCATTTAGATGCCTTTGAAAACTTGTTTTTGTGACTTCAGGTTTTAGAGCAGCTTTCCTGGGGTGATTTAGCCTTCAGAGAAGAGAGAGGTGTTTTAGATCAATACTGACTTACAGTTTGCCCTAGGTAGACTGTTATCTCCTCACTTTATAACTTACTGTTGGGTACAATTTAAGAAGTTTCCTAGCAATCAGCTGTCAGCTGCACATTACAGCAGCATTAGATCCCAGCTAACAGTCTTTGCACCTAAGGAACTTCTGCAGAATTTTCCAAAGTGATGTTGTCAGCTGAAGACACAGGTGGGACTTTGTCTCATATTTGTGGGTGCTGTGTACTACTTAGCTATTCTTCCAAACAAATTCAGGCACAAAAACTGTGCTGAGGTTACAGAAACAACTGGGTATATCAGGTGGGCAGAAAACAGAGCTGCCCTATTCCTTTTGGGTGAATGTCAAAGTGTTAACAGAGGTGTGAACAGGCACAAGCAAACCCAACACCTCACTTAAAGACAGATGTTCATTCCTTGTTTAATGGAACATGGTGATTTTTCTGCCTATGAGCTGATAGCTTTGAGTCCATTTAGTTTCCTTTGAAAATAGTTTTGGTAGTAATAGAGCTGGTGGATTCTTATCATAGTTATATCACAGGAGTTTTTTTCCAGTTTTAGTTCATGGGTGATGTCTTTCATATGACTGGACTTCACAACACAATAAACAGTCTAACTATCCTTGTCTTGTTGTTTTGTTTGTAGCAACTACAATAGTGGAAAGAAAGAAGCTTACATACTTTATTCTTTTGTGAGCACTGATCCCAAATGGAGTAAAGAATGTCTTTCCAATAAATTAGTGTCTCTTGCATTCATATTAGAGGTAAGCTGTTGACTCTACTTCTCAGCTATAAAGGTAAGATACTTGAATGGCTCTCTGAAATATATTTTTAATTATATGGGCGCAAAGCTCCTAATTTAGCTCTTGTTGACATTGGTTTAAATTAGAAGAATCTCTGTTAAAGACATTAAAACCTATGATAATTCAGGTTAAAACCTAAAATATAATAAAACTTGGTTAAAGTCAGAATAGAAAGACCTATGTAACTGCAGACATAATAGTTACACTGACTTTTTCTAAGTTGTGAAGCATGCTACTCTGAAGTATTTTTCTAGAAAGGTATCAACACCGTATAATGTCTGCAACACATTTATTTCAAGAAGGCTATAGCCTTTTTCACCTCTTCAACAAAGTGGAAAATCTTGAAGACTGGATCAATCTGTCTTCAAATCATACACTGAGCCCAGTTCTAAAACTCTTTCTCATCTATTAGTCCAAATATTCTCCTTCTTCTCTAAGTACAGATTTACTTACCCAGTTTCATATCTGTTCATCCATCCATGTGCTAATAAAAACATCAACAGTGCAGAATTTCAGGGCTCCATTGAACATTTCTAGTAGTCTTTAAAATACAAAAACTCTAGTAACCCTGTTTATTGTAATTTCAGCTCAGTAACAGAGCCACTTTTAGATCTGTGTTTTCTGCAGAAATCTTCTCACACCTGGATAAGGGCAATGTAACAGGTGCTTTCTTCTCCTTTAGCCCCTCCTGCTTCTCTGATACTGTTAAACACTCAGCTTTCTTCTTTCTCTCAGCATTTTATGTAGCAGATTAATGGCAAATCACATTATAGTTCACATTCTCTTTTTGTGTAGCTTTCTGAGGGTTTGCCTTCATCAGAGCAACTTGTTTTATTCTTTCACAAGTACCATGCGACTGAAGGGGAAAACGCTAAGCCAGCAGACTCTCTTTAAACTGTCCCACTGCTGAGTTTTTGCCACCTTGCTTTGAAACACATGATAGTGATGAATGCCAATTTGACTAGAACCACTGTACTCGGGTGAAGCAGTTGCTTAGGTGTACTTAAAAAAAACTTTGACTAATGTATTTTTATCTGCAGTAAGCTAATGTTGGTATAAAAATGGAGAACTAGATGAAGATATAACAATAACTTTTGTTTGTATCTAAAGCCAGAGAAGGGAAGTGTGATGCTTTCTTACCATCTAAAAGACAGATTTTTGCTTCTTTTATAAGTTGGAGACTCTGACCAGTATTTTTGTAGCTGTATGGATGTCTAATGGTGTAGCCAAGGACTGGTGAGTGGGATTTTCAGTAATATTCCTTTGGCTTCCTGAAAATACCAGTGAATTGTTATCTACATTTTTAATAGACTATCTCACTCTCTAAATTTGGGACTTTTCCCAAGCTCATAATTCAGTACAAGAAATCAGTGCAAAGAGACCAAACGGGATTCAGTTCCCTGAACACAGGGGTATGTTTAGATAACCAAGAATATCTCACCTGGCTTCAAGCTGTTACTTTGCCATGTTGTCCCATTGCTCCTAAGGTGCTCTGCCCTTTGGTCTTGTGGCATTTCTGTCATCCTGCCAGAATCCCTCAGGCACCCTATGGCATCTGTGATTAGGTGTCTGAGTTGCTTAGAAAGTTTGCTCTGCATTGCCCTGTGGCAATTTTTCAAAGCCAATATCTGATACAAGGGAGCTTGAGGAATTTTTGACTTTGACTTTCATGAAGGTGGAGATCCACAGTTAGGATGAAAATCACAGTTCTTGATCCTTCAAAATGACAATACAGGTTAAGCGTGTGGATGTTTTTGTGGTCACAGTGACTAGATACTGCGCTGTGGGTGGAAATTTTATGCAAGGAGTTGATAACACTGTTATCATAAACGAGATAATATAAAGAAGAACTAAATTATCCCCCTTGGAATCAAGAAAATGCCAGCCTAGATGTATGTAGAAGTGAAGGTAGAATTTGACTCTGAAGTACAATTCTCTGTTGCTGAGTTGGGACCGATAACAGTCCTGACTCATAACGTCAAGGCAGAGACTCATCTGCTACTAACCAGGTCTCCGCTCTAACATCACAGTACATAACACTCTTTTAAATACAAAGGAAATCCCTCCTCCGGCACGAATGGCCTCTGCAATTTAAGCTCTTTATGTCAATACCTTTCCCTGTAGGTAAGTGTATACACAGGGCATAAAGGTCTTTTTGAAAGCTGTCTACAATCTGAGGAGCCATTCAAGGTTTGGTCCCAGGGGCCTGGAGGCTTTTCCAGCCTCAAATCTCTCATAATGTTGCTGCCTGTTCTACAAAAGAAAGTAACCGAGGCTAACACACTGCTCCAGTGGGACAAAGCAAATATCACCACTGGGTGTTTGACCCTTGCCTTGGACTATCCAGTTTTGGATTGCCTAAAGTGCACACTTCTGAGGGTGAAGTATGCACTGATACCCCGTGCTGTGGGGGTGTTTTGTTTTACCTGAACAGTAACACTCTTCTTGAATGCTGATGCTGTTCAAGAATTGTAATTAAGTCCTTCAAGCACAGCTGTTGCAGCAAAATAATTTTTTCGGAATGTCATAGAGCTCAAAGTTTATCCTACCTGCCTTTTCCCTGCTACATATCAGCTCTTCATATTATCTTTGTTTCTTAAGCATCATCGAGCTCTGAAGGACACATGCACTCAGTACTGCCTTAAATATTGTGCAGTCATTTATACCTCTGTGAAAAGTGGCTGCAAACTGGCTGTAAAACTCTCCTCTGACCTATGCATATCAGTGAGGAATTCTGCCTTAGTAGCTTTTTAACCACAGTTTTCATGGAGCTGAGGAAGATTGCAAAGCAGTTGAGTGTCTGACTTATCTTCCTCCATGGTGTTCTCCTTTTAATCATGCAACTCTGTTGTCTTGAAAGCATGAGAAACTCTGTAAACAAATGTATTGAGAATGCAAATTACTAATAAGTTCCTTCACTTCCTTTTTACTGTGCTGGCTTCCTAAAGCTAAAAGGAGTGTAAAAGCGATTTATTTGTGCCAACAAGTAAAGGCATAATCCCTGAGTGCACCAGGTAAGCTATCCATTGAGGAAGAAAGCAGTGTGCTTGCAGACTCCATTTTTATGCTTCAATTTGTTCTTCCTGGCAGGTCACACCTAATTATCAGGTGATTTGTTAAACCTGTCTCTGCATACAAATCTGCTGCCATCCTTCCGGAGTTTGGGGATTTTGGCAATAGTTGCTGGAGACATTAGCTTTTTCTTTTTTGGGGTTTAGGCTTGTTGTTGTTGTTGTTTGGATTTAGTGTGTTTTGTTTTTTTTTTCTTAAAGTATTCCAAAAGCCAAAATTTTGGGGAAGTTAAATAGTGAGACAAAGCAAGCTTTAAGACCCCATCCGTTTGCTTTCCTAAATAATTTTGTAGCTCATTTCTGGCTACATTTAGAGTACCATGACTGTATTATTGTTTAAAGTAGACTATAATTTACAGCACGTTCATATTCATCCTTTCTTCTGTTATTTCTTGCAGCTGCTGGAATATTGGAGTCTGTTATGCTACACAGCGAAAAGGATCTATATTCACCTGCATACACTGCATTACAGTTTTCAGCATCTGTAGTCTAATATAGGTAGGAAATAATTTACATATACATTGCTTTTCAGTTTACTTAACATAAATTAAGCTTCAGAAATTCCTGGTGAGTGATGGAAAGGTTCTTATCCTGATTTCACACATGGGATAATTGAGGAACACACAGGATGTGAAGATTCCTAAGTTCACAAAGAAAGTCTTGTGGAATCAGGGATGGAATGCAGATCCCTGGGCTCCCTGTCCTCTTCATTAAACTTAAAACATCACTTGTGCCTGGAGGCATGACTGTTACTAGATACTCTGAGGTTCATATCAAAGTGAATGTGAATTATGATTATATTGTGAGGAAGGTGAATATGGCTAAAATATTGATCAACAGTCATTTCATTTCATTTCTCAATAGAAAAAACCCAGTAAAAATCTGGATAATGCAGTGAGGACTTACAGCTTCTCCCACGTAGTTACGTGATGTGACTTTTGTGGTCATGATTTTTAGGGTGTTTCTAAGTGCTTTTGACAGCAGAAACTCTTCTTCTTTTTGATCTGTGTTGATATGACTAATATGAGGAGGATTTCCTCTTGATGTAAGTCAGAATAGCTCCAGTCAGAATAACTCGAGTAGATGGATGTCAATGTGCAAGATATTTTTCAGACAGTTTTGGTGTGTTTCTCACTGTGCATTTTTGTTTCCAGATGCCAATAGCTGATGCTAGATTTCTAAACATTTTTTAGAAAGTGGTTTCATTGTTGTATTTTCTTTGAGACAAGTTTTAAGGCAAGTTGGCAGTCTGATGGAAAATTCATTAAAAAAAGGAGAAAAGAAAATGGGAATGTGTCCTTTAAGCAAGTTAGAGGTCTAAGAGTCTCAAGAATAATATACATTTTATTGGTTTCTTTGATATAATTCATTGGGCCACCTGCTGCCCAAGGACATCTGCTAAGCTATAGAACTGAACTAACTTTGATCATGCAAAAGGAAGATTGGACTGTGCACTTTCCTCCAGTAACAGGAAAATGGTTACCAAGTAAAGGGGAATTGGCATATGTGATCTGTTTCTGCCGTGCTGCTTGACTAGGTGCTGATAATTCAGCAATCTGACAGGCTATGGCTTGGGAGAACAGCACAGTCATCTTAGATTATCTCTTTTAGGCTAAAATGTAACAAGAGAAAACGTGAGAAGTTATGGCTGAAGTGAAAATAAAATAAAGAATAAATAATGCCACTCTCCTAAAATGAAAGACTGTTGTAATTTCATTGTATTTAATTTGTGAAGCATGAGATGAGAAATCTGGAACCGCCAAGTTAGTTCAGGAGAGAAGTGGAGAAATGAATTGAAAATTTCAAAAACTTTTCTTGAAGTAGAAAATGACATGTTAAAAAACACAAGCAACCAAAGTGTCATTTTATGTGATGTGCAGTCATTGCTGGGACTGGAATGATTTTGATTCATTGCTTTCCGGGTACAAGGGAGCCCCAGAGAAACACTGTGGAGTACAGTGCAAAAATTAAGGCAGTACTATCCTAGCTGACAAATCAAACTTCGAAAAGACAAACTGCTTTTTCTAGCACAAGGGTCATTCATTTGTACTAAGCGATCACTGCAGAGTCTGGAGACAGCTGGTGGCAATGGGAAATAATCAATTCCTTTAACAACTGGCTGCTGCGTGTTTAGTCTGACATGCATATACACATATAAGTATACACTGAAGTATTTCAGGATGGATGCATATCTCTGGGTGTCCATGTTTATTACTGTCATCTTGCGAAATCAGTTCTTTCATGAAATAATTAACGGTTTCAGGCATTTATCCCAACTGACTGGCATTGCAGGTGTTCTGGATGATATGCCTGTTTCACTTGACAGAAGGTGAATCCTGGCGTTATCCGTGTGCTTTCACACTGCGGTTATGTGGGAAATAATGTCTCTAGCCACTTCTTACTATCCAGGGAATTAATAAACACCAGCAGTGACACACAGAAAAAGAGCAGACAAGCATTTTTCAGTCCTGTGGAAATTCTCTAACCACGGGACAATGTGCCCTTTTGTTGACTCTCCTTCTTGGAACTTTCTTACACTCAACATTTCTCCGAGTAGGCTGTCTCCTTCGAATATTTGTATTCTTCCTAGGTTATTTCTTTTAATATGTTCATTGGAGCGTGAAGGAGAAACTTGGTTCTTTGGGCGGGAACCTCTTCAGTTTGCCTCCCACACAGCACTAAAAAATCATGTTTATGTCCAGAGGTGCTTCAGAAGATAAGTGAGTTAATTTTCAGTTTCAGATAATCAGGACACATTAGGATTAAATATTTCTGGGAAGGACTGGCATGAGTTAACCAGGACTCTCATTGTTCTGATGTGCTGGGTATGGAGGAGCAAGGTGCTAGAAATCACTACAAAGTTAGCAACTTGGCTGAAGATCAGACTGACCTAAGGAAAACAACTCACTCTTTTCCAGACACTCAACAGGGTCTCAGCGTACATCTGAAGCAGCTTGTATGACTCAGTCTCTTGCCCATACTAAAAAAAAGTTGAATTATAATGCTGGAAGATCTCAGCAATTGCCACTGGTGGACCGTTCACTTTACCTGCACCTGCTTCCTTACAGGAAGGTGGAAGCTGGATGAAAGATACTTGCAGGAGGTCATGACGGTTACAAGGTAACTACTATGTGTAGTGTTTGTCGTTTGCATATAGCTGGGACTCAAGTATTTCTCCCTATGATTGTAGGAAGCCTAATGTTATACCACTGGATGATCTTGAGATGTCTCATTTGACAGGAAGTGGCAAACAAATTAGAAAGATAAATGCTCAATCATGAATACAATGATAGACAAGAACTATGTGAGGAGAGACTTGGGGAACTGGACATGTTTAGTTTGCAGAAGGGGAGGCTGAGGGGGGACCTTATTCCTGTCTACAGCTACTTGAAAGGTTGTAGACAAGTCTGGGTTGCTCTGTTCTCCCTAGAAGCAAGTGATAGGATAAGGAGAAATAGCCTTATGCTGCACTAAGAGTGATTCACAGAATCAAAGAACAGTAGGGATTGGAAGGGACCTCAAAACATCATCTAGTCCAATCCCACTGACACAGCAGGATCACCTAGATCAAGTTGCATAGCAACATATGCAAGCAGGTTTTAAACATCTCCAGAGAAGAAGACTCCACAACCATCCTGGGCAGCTGTTCCAATGCTTCGTAACCCTCACTGTGAAGAAGTTCCTTCTCATATTTACATGGAACCTCCTATGTTCCAGCTTACAACCATTGCCCCTCGTCCTATCACTACATGACATTGAGAAGAGCCTGGCTCCATACTACTGACACCCACCCCTCAAATATTTGTGGACATTAATGAGGTCACCCCTCAGTCTCCTCTTCTCCAAGCTAAAGAGACCCAGCTCCCTCAGCCTCTCCTCATAAGGGAGGTGCTCCACCTCCTTCATCATCTTCGTTGCTCTACACTGGACTCTGTCCAGCATCTCCACATCCCTCTTGAAATGAGGGGCCCAGAACTGGACACAGTACTGCAGATGTGGTCTCACCAGTGCGGAGTAGAGGGGGAGAAAAACCTCTCTTGATCTGCTGTCTACTCTCCTTCTGATCCACCCCAGGATGCTATTGGCCCTCTTGGCCACAAGAGCACACTGTTGGCTCATGGTCATCCTGCTGTCCACCAAGACCCCCAGATCCTTTTCTCCTACACTACTCTCCAACTGCTCAGTCCCCAGCTTATACTAGTACTTGAGGTTGTTCCTGCCCAAATGCAAGACTCTACATTTACCCTTGTTATACATCACTAAATTTCTCCCTGCCCAGCTCTCCAGACTGTCCAGGTCTTGCTGAACGGCAGCAAAGTCTGCAGGGGTGTCGGTAACACCACCCAGCTTTGTGTCATCAGCAAACTTGCTGACAGTGCATGCCAATCCCTCATCCAAGTCATCAATGAATAGATTGAACAGGACTGGTCCCAGCACCGACCTCTGAGGCACTCTACTAGATACAGGCCTCCAACAAGACTCCGTCCTGTTGATCACTACTCTCTGGCTTCCATCCTGCAGCCAGTTCACAATCCACCTCACTACCCAATCATCTAGATCACACTGCCTCATTTTGGCTGCAAGGATGCTGTGGGAGACTGTGTCAAATGCCTTACTGAAGTCAAGATAGACCACATCCACTGCTCTGCCATCATCCATCCACCTGGTTATGCCCTCATAAAAGGCTATCAGGTTTGTCAAGCATGACTTCCCTTTGGTGAAGCCATGCTGACTGTCTCTAACAATCCTGATGTCCTTGATGTGCCTGGAGACAGCCTCTAGAACAAATTGTTCCATCATGTTTCCTGGGATGGAGGTGAGGCTGACTGGTCTATAGTTACTTGGGTTCACCTTCTTCCTCTGTTTGAAGATTGGAGTGATATTTGGTGTCCTCCATTTCCTGGGCATCTCTCCTGATCCCCAGGATTTAGAAAAGATTGTGGAGACTGCCTTTGCAATAACTTCTGCCATATTCCTTAGCACTCATTGGTGCATCCCATCTGTGCCCATGGATTTCTGTACATGCAGTTTGCTCAGCTTGTCTCTAACCCAGTACTCATCAACCATGGTAAGCTCCTCTCTTGTCTCAACTTTCTCTGCGGCTTGATATCAGGACAGCCCCCAGAAGCATAGACAGAGGCAAAGAGGGTGTTCAATATCTCTGCTTTCTTTGTATCCTCTGTCTCCTGGGCATCCACCTCATTCAGCAGGGGGCCTGCATTGCCTCTAGGTTTAGTTTTACTTACAGTGTATTTAAACAAGCCCTTTTTGTTGCCCTTGACTTCTCTCGCAAGGTTTAATTCCAAGGAGGCCTTGGCTTTCCTAGTTGCATCCCTACACTCTCTCACTAAAGCCTCATAATCATCCCAAGTGGCCATCCCCTTCTTTCCATGACCTATAGACTTTCTTATTCCTCTTGAGTTTGCCCAGCAGCTCCCTGTTTAACCACGCAGGTCTTCTGGCTCCCTTCCTTGACTTCTTTCCTGTTGGAATGCTCTTGTCTTGTGCTTCAAAGGAGTGGTCTTTGAATGTAACCAGCTATCTTGGTCACCTTTACCTGCCAGTACTCTATCCCGTGCGATTTCTCTTAGCAATTGCTTCAAAAGGCCAAAGTTGGCCCTCCTGAAGTCCAGGGTTGTGATTCTGCTTGTTATTCTGTTCCTACTACACGAGATCCTGAACTCCACCATCTCATGGTCATTGCACCCAAGGCTGCCCTCAACCTTCATTGCTTCAGCCAGACCCTCCTTGTTGGTGAACACAAGCTTCAGCAGCGCTCCTCTCCTGGTGGGCTCCTCCACCATTTGTATCAGGAAATTGTCACCAATGCACTGGAGAAACCTCCTGGACTGTGGAAGGCTGGCTGAGTGGGTTCAGGTTGGGTATTAGGATGAATATCTTTACCGAAAGCTTTGTCAGCCACTGGAACAGCCTGCCCAGGAAGGTGGTTCTGTCACCAGCTCTGGAAGTATTTAAGAAACAGTCATGGTGCTTCAGGACCCATCTACAATTCAGAGATTGTAGGGGCTTTATTTTGTGCTTTATCTGGTTGAGTGTGCTTGGTGCAAGCATTTGGGATTTTTTTTGTTGTTGTGTGTATGGTTTGACTCTGTGATCTGGGAGGTCCTTTCCAATCAGGAATATTCTGTGATTCAGTGATTGTGTAAGCAATAGGAGAAATTTTCTCTTCGGTGTTGTCTAGCCATATACATGCTCAGAGCCCATTCTCCTTCCCCTCTTCTCTGAGCCCCTCTAATGTCTTTTAAGGTATTTTTCGAAAACATTTATTTTATAAAATGAAAAAAAATAAACACAAAACACTTTGTGAAATAGTGTCAATTTTGAAAATAAATACTATCTCTGTGGGGTGTTTTAGGCACACATAGAGCATATAGTTTTAAAAATAAATGTATATTGTTTCACTTGTCCCATGATACAACAGAAACCAGGTTTGGTCATTTTCCACAAAGTCTATCTATATTATGTAGTGACTTTCTAAAATAATTGAAAATTTTAGGCATATCTGGGACTGAAGCAATCATTTCATGAAATGACTGAATATTTTAGGCATTTTGTAAAATTGCTAGTTTACTGTATTGCTACAGCATACACACGCACAGGGTTTTTGAGGAGAGGTGGTAAAGCAATGATTTCAGCCCTGTGATAACTCCATTTTCTCCTCGTCTTCCCCACCTTCTATGATATCAGCAGCCAGGACTACTCTTCATTCAGGAAGTTTTCTTTGAATCTTGGAACAAAAAAATCTACCACTGTGTGTGAATCTTGGGATAAGTGTCTTCCCTGATATTGGGACTGGGGTCCATGT
Source organism: Rhinopomastus cyanomelas (assembly GCA_013400115.1). NCBI lineage: Eukaryota > Metazoa > Chordata > Aves > Bucerotiformes > Rhinopomastidae > Rhinopomastus > Rhinopomastus cyanomelas. The sequence continues at coordinate 296,810 of VXBP01006168.1, read as the reverse complement.
GTTTTTTGCAGCTTGGTGTCTGTGTGGAAAAAAACAAGTACTACACTTACATTTTTCATTTATGTCAGACCTACCTCTGTGCCCTCTCTCCACAGCTACTTCAGTAGGATGTCCTACATAGATTATTGTTGAATGAAAGTATAGAGATTATTATATTGAAACAAATGAAAAGATTGTGGGATTTGGATCAGCCCCAGTAAGAATTTTTTCAAAATACTCTGTTGCAAGGGGAAACATGTCCATAGACAACATAAGGACTGACAAGTTGGGTGTATTTCACTGTAAGAAAAATCCATCATAGCTTTGGGAGAGATATGCCCACATCCATGTTTTCATTTGACATGTTTTAAAATTGTAGGTTAGGGAAATTAATATTTTGACATCACCATGCATCAAAGTCCTTCTTGGATTTTAGCTCGCTTCAAATACTATCTCATGGATCTTGGGATGTAGGGGAAATTCAGTTGATTTCTCAAGAATCATTTTGCAGACTAAAGTTACTTCAATGTCATTGTAGTGCTGGATATCCCTCTATTGCAAACTACAAGCAGATGATACAAATTTGAGATATGGACTTAGCAAGTCTTTTTATTGTATTGATTTTTGCATGAAATGCAAACTCAAAGTCTTTCTAGTCCAAATTACAAAAGTCATGGTTCTATTTAACATACTGCAGAAAGGAATAAGGAGATACAGTTGCCAGCATCTGGAAAAGCTAATGTATTCCAGGTAATCAGTTTATGCTTCACTGGCTCTTTCCAGTCAGCTAATGAATAAACGAGCCCATTTGCGATCTTTTCTCTGAAGGTGATTAATTATTTCCACAAAATTTGCTTTATTCGTATAGTGATCATCTGAGGTTACACAAATCCCTATATATTCAATGTACTCGTACTCTATTAAGAAGAGATCTAATACACATACATACATCCACCCACCCGTTTCTAAAATGTTCTGTTATTGACAACATTTGGTTTGGAAGTAATTTATCTTGTATTACAAGGTGAGATGAAAACTGAGGAAAAAGCAGGAAAAAGAGTCACTAAAATAGAGTAAGATGTATCGGTCAGGAACTAATAATCTCTGTACGTTGTTACAATCATTTCTGACTCCTAATGCAACACTGACGCAGCACTCCTGATGCCTGAAACAGGACCTACATAGTTGTTTTTATTTGTAATTGTATTAGAAAATTTAGTAGTAGGAAAAATTTAATAACTTTCTGGATGAGGACTTTAGACCTTAAATAGTTTTGAACAGTGGCAATCCATCAACCCATTGCAACCTATTGATGATACTTGGCCTGATGATCATCCTTGTTGTAAATCTTCTTGGCAAGAAGATTAACACAAAAGACTATAATCAGACCAAGATGAACTTCTCAAATAAAAAAACATGAAAAAGATTGGTTCATTTAACCCAAATAAATATGTTCCTGACATCTATTCATAAATAGATACTGTTGATTGTGGCCGAAGAAGTGTATTGATACTATTGCTAGCTAAGTTCTATCTGTCATGCATCCTTTTTACTCATGACACATGCAACAAATTTAAAGGACAAACTGTGGAAAAGGACCTGCTGTCCAAAAAAGCCCTGGGCTGGGTGTTTTTGAAGAATTCTGACAGTTATTACTTTGGCTGCCAACATTTTCTCTGTAGTTTTTATATCTGGAATATCCTTATTATGTGCAGCTTATAGACCCTTCTTTTGTAAATTATCAGTTAAAGTTTCAGTGCCTTTTGAAGTTTAAAAAAACATACAGATAGGGTATGCAAGTTTAAATGCAAGCAGCAGCGAGGTTTCTGGGTGATCTGAGGGTTCCCTGAACGGGAAAGCTCGGGGGAGCAGGGAGGAAGCCCCTGAGGTTGGATACTATCGTGGGAGAAGCTGGGAAAACACCACAGGGGGTGCGGAGCTGGAGCCTTTAAGGGAGGTGAAACTGGAAGTTGTGCTCAGACTAGTGAGAGCGCTAGTTGCTTTAGCTGCTTCAGCCACTGGGACAGGGAGAGGAAATGGTAACAAGGCAGCAGAGGAAGACCAGGCTTCGGTCACCACTGCACATGGATGTGGGAACCCAAACAGAGGTCCCCCAACAAGATGAGGCAGTGCAGGTAACAGCCTGCCAAGAATGTAGCCCTTTTTTCTGTTTTCCTGGCTGTGCATGGTGCAAGCAGGTAGATTATCTGCTTGATCGTCCAATTGCAAGACGAGGAACAATTGCAAGATGAGGTTGAAAGGCTGCAATCTGACCTAGAAAGGCTCAGGAGAATTAGAGAGGCTGAAATAGAGGTAGACTGGTGGAGCCAGGCTCAACAGTCTGGACAATGGCTAAATAAGAGCCAGATTCAGGGAGGGCCTGTATCCTGTAGTTCTCAGGTGGAGGACAGGAGCCCAAGTAGAAGGGTTGAGTGGAAGCAAGTGCAGGGTCATGGCAGCATATGACTACCACCCTTGCCTGTCTCACCTCCCCTGTTGCCTCTGAGTAATAGATATAGGCCCTATTGGAAAACAGCCAATCTAATAAGAATATAGAAGAGAGACAACCCACACTGGAGATCCTGGCAAGGTCTCATAAATCCAGGAAGTCTTCCAGTAATATGACGACGTCCTCCACAAAGAAGAGAAGGGTCCTAGTTATTGGAGACTTGCTCCTGAGAGGGACTGAGGGCCCAATATGCAGAGCTGACCCTCATCATAGGGATGTATGCAGTTTACCTGGAGCCTGAATCAGGGATGTCACTAGGCTGTTCCCTAACCTGGTGAAATCAGCTGACTGTATCTCACTGCTGATCTTCCAGACAGGTGGGGAGGAACCTGTATTCCATAGCCTGAGGGGAATGAAGAAAGATCTTAAGGCATTAGGACATTTGGAGAAAGACTCTGGGACACAAATTGTATTCTAGTCATTTCTTCCATTTTGGTGTGAGGACACAGGCTGTATGTTGCAGTTTGAGAACTGCTAGAACTTGTAGAAGTGCTTTCATGAGGAAGAAAAGTTGTGTTGTGTTCTGGGGGACCTGCTCCTAGTTGCACAGGTTTCAGAACCCTTCCCCAGAAACGTCTGTCCTGGGACCTGCCCCTGAAAGGCGGGCTAGGGGGAGCCTATAAAACCGGGGCAGGATCTTTGTTTCGTGCCCTTTTTGGGGGCTGTGGCCCTGAAGGCAGTGCCCTCCCACCGCCCCGGGAATGGGCGGTGGGGGGGGGGGGAACCGTGGCTCCGGGGGGGCAATGGTTCCCAAAACAGCCGCGACCTACCG